>NW_021025438.1:752618-770722 GCF_004153795.1 Camellia sinensis
AAAACACACCGGGTACTGACCAGGACGTCTTGAATCGGTCCACGAAGCCCACACTCGAACTTCCTGGCCTTCATATATTCATCGTTGGTCATGTGAGGTACAAACCTTACCAATTCAGTAAAAGCGCGGTCATATTCCGCCACTGTTCTGTTGCCTTGCGTCAGAGTATGAAATTCGGTAGCCTTGCGGTTTCGAACACTTAGGAGAAATGTTTCTTGTAGAACAACTCTAAGAATCGGGTCTAGGTCAATTCTGGATTGCTCCCTCTAACCATCATCCACCACCTGCGGGCGTCATCATCTAATGTGAATGCTGCCAATGTCACCTTCTGAGCGTCGGTGCTAGGGAAGATCTCGAACAACTTTTCCATTTCTAAAACCCATGCCTCAGCTTTCATCGGCTCTATACCCCCAGAGAATCTCGGTGGTCTCATTTTCTTGAACTCCCTGATCAAAGCTATCGTGCCATCCCCATATAAGGCTGGTTGCGGGGGAACTTGCGGCACTGGAGGAGGTGGAGGTGGAACTACATTTCGGCCGTTGGTCTGCTCGGCCTGAGTCGACGTAGCACTAGCGAACTGCTGTCTGGTTTGCCTCAACTCGCGGGCCAAACCTTCAACTAATCTTTCCAATCTGTCCATTCTTTCTTCGGGTTGATCTCGGCCAATTGGAGGTCTCCCTCTCCTCATGATGCTATGAGCGTGCAAAGTATGACTTTAAAACAATTAAGCAAATAACGCCGTAGGCAAGCAACAAATGAGCATATCAAGACAATGCACACCTCACTCAAACAACAAATACCATGATACAATCCTAACATCTTTCTAAGGAAAATCCTATGCTCTTTAGGACTCAAGTGTGTGAATGGCGTACACCGAGGAACTTGTGCTCTGATACCATTCTGTCACGACCCCAAACCGCCCCTAGTAGTTTGGTGCCGTGATGGCCAGTAATCCGTAATTACCGAAGGCCAACTTTCAAAAACTTAACACAATCAGAGTATAATAATCGGGGCTAACAAATGCGGAAGCAATAATCTAAAATACGAGCAGTCCATAAGAGCTGTGCGTAGATCAAATGCAATGCCAAACATTTCCAATTAACTTTACAACTTGAATACAACAAAGTAAAATACGTATTACATCTTGATCAAAAGGCTTCTCGAGCCGACATATACAAAAATACAGTTAATACGAGCCAAGAAGCATGATTTTCAAGAATTGCCGACATAAATACAAAACAAAGCCGACATAATCGTGAGTCCAAAACAAGCTTTCAAAATAGTCTAGGCGTCGCCGACGTCCTGCTCATCACCTACATATATATATAGAGAGGGTGAGTCTGAATACTCAGTGAATGGTATTAATAATAAAGGTTTTTCATGAATATAGCCGAAGTCCTTCAAAACGGAACACATCAAACTTTATCGAGACGAGGGATGAACCGTATTCATCAATCAAATATTACAAGTATCCAAAGGTGCTTACTGACATCGGCAAGACAAGGGATGAACCGTATTCATCATTCAAATATTATAAGTCTCAAGGGATGCTTACTAACGTCGGCAGAACATAACAAAACTTGTGTTACTTAGGCCCGTAGCCCGATTTAACATAACAAAACTTGTATTACTTAGGCCCGTTGCCCGATTTAACATAACAAAACTTGTGTTACTTAGGCCCGTAGCCCGATTTAACATAACAAAACTTCCAAGAAAGGACCGTATCCATTTATACTTAGTGCTGCGAAATCCAAGAAAGGACCGTATCCTTTTATACTTAGTGCTGCGAAAGTTTAGAATCCTCCAGCACAAGGGACTTCCATACTTGGTACTGCGAAAGTTTAGAGTCCTCCAGCACAAGGGACTTTCCAAGAATAACATCGAAACAAGACTGTTCATTCATGCTTAACAAATAATTTCGTCGAAATAAACAAAGCAAGATTTATCAAAACAAGTATAACATAGCTTTATTAGAAATACCACTCACTTAGTTTTCCTCGGGTGTAGGCTCAAAGCGAAGATCAAGGTCCTACAAATCACATGGTAGTCACATTCTCAAAACAAGTTTCATATGCGTGCAAATGATCTCTCGGCATCCTCACCAGATCCAAGTAAAAAAAAAAGCAAAACAAGTTGGGAGTCTAAACACTGCTCCCGTCTCATGGAAACACACTGGGTACCAACCAGGTCTTTGCCGAGGTCCCACACATCCTTACCGGGGTGTGGACCCGTTGGCCTCATTCAAATGCAAAGTCGGGAAAACCTGGGTTTCCCTTTAGAACATGATGAACATGATCATGAGAAAGACGAATGCAAGATCAAAACTTGTTACAAAATCTGAGGCTCCATGCCACGAGTTCAAAACATCGACCTGGGTACCCATACAAGAAGGTCATGCAAGATCAAACACAAAACATGGTTTTCGTTCCAAACTTTTGGATCAAAATGAGACTTTCTTCAAGAACATATGAAAACCATTTTCTCCAATCAAAACCAACTTCAAAACAATGCATGACATGCAAAACAGATTCGATCATGCAATGCAGCTAGATGATCAATAACAACAATCAAAGTAGATCAAGATTCTAACCTCAAATCTTGAATCCAACGGTTCAAACCACGAAGATCAAGCTTGGAAGACTTACTCTCACTCAAGAACTCCTCTAGAGCTTCTCTCTCTAAAAACAAAGATTTGAGACAATAATGATTTGTTTCTAAGTCTGCCGGCTGTCTTAACAACTAGCTCGAACACGTGGCGCTATCGGGTTGGTTCAGCTCAAAAAGGTGATTGATTGATAAGACAAGTCTCTAACAAAGCGTATGCAGCAAGCTCGGTACAACACATCGGCAATGAATGACATCGGCTCGAATCAAGGATAAGGCAACGGGGTAACAAAACATCGGCTAGGGAGGACGACACTTGACTAAGCTGTGCCACACCTTGGCCGGGGTGTGCCACATCTCGGCCTAGGCCATACCTGCCTGCGGACAAGGTTTACTGAGTGTAAAACATCTCGGCAATAAAATGCCCGAGGTGAAGGCGGGGGTCGACCAAGGTCTCAAAACAGTTCTAAGTACAAAGGTTCAAAGGTGAACTAAGCTCAAGGTGACCTCGGCCACACGCACACCGAACAAGGAACAAAATCACGCAAGCAATACAAACAAAACAAGGCAAGCATAACCTTCCAATTAACATAACAAGGCAAGATCATGCAGGAATGTATGCAAATATGACAAGAGTAAGGTGAGGGTTGTTACACCATTATACCAAAAACTCATAAAGAGGAGTAGGATATCCCTACCTCAAAGTTTGAGGTCCAATGGAGATGAAGACCAAAACCAAAATGCTTTCCAATTAACATAACAAGGCAAGATCATGCAGGAATGTATGCAAATATGACAAGAGTAAGGTGAGGGTTGTTACACCATTATACCATAACGATCTATTTCGAAATTAAATATAAAAGGAAGTTGAATAGAAAAAGAAATTAAATAACAATGGAAGTTGATTAAGAATAAAAGTGGATGTTGCATAAAATTAAAAATGAAAGTTCATTCAAAAAACCACTATACCTTAACGATTTATTTGAAATTGAATAAAAATGGAAGTTGAATAAAAATAAAAATAAAAATAGAAGTTGCCCAAAATTAAAAATGGGAGTTCATTCAAAAAACCAATAAACCATAACGTTCTATTTGAAAATTAAAAAAAAAAAAAACTTGAATAGAAAAGTAAATTGAAAAAAAATGGAAGTTGAATAAAAATAAAAATGGAAGTTGCATAAAATTAAAAATGGAAGTTCATTCAATAAATCATTATACCTTAACGGTCGATTCTGAAATTAAATAAAAAAGGAAGTTGAATCGAAAAGGAAATTGAATAAAAATGGAAGATGCACAAAAATAAAAATGGAAGTTGCATAAAATTAACAATGGAAGTTCATTCAAGAAACCACTATATCTTAACGATCTATTTGGAAGTTAAATAAAAAAGTAAGTTAAATAGAAAAGGAAATTGAATAAAAATGGAAGCTGAACAAAAACAAAAATTGAAGTTGCATAAAATTAAAAATGGAAGTTCATTCAAGAAACCACTATACCTTAACAATCTATTTGGAAATTGAACAAAAAAGGAAATTGAATAGAAAAGAAAATTAAATAAAACTGGAAGTTGCATAAAATTAAAAATGGATGTTCATTCAAGCAACCACTATATCTTAACGATCTATTTGGTGGTTAAATAAAAAAGGAAGGGAAATAGAAAAGGAATTTGAATAAAAAAAGAAAGTTGAATAAAAATAAAAATGGAAGATGCACAAAATTAAAAATAGAAGTTTATTCAAGAAACCGCTATACCTTCACGATCTATTTGGAAATTAAATAAAAAAGGAAGTTGAATTGAAAAGGAAATTGAAAAAAAAAATGGAAGTTGCATAAAATCGACAATGGAAGTTCATTCAAGAAACCAATATACCTTAACGATCTATTTGGAAATTAAATAAAACAGGATGTTGAATAGAAAAGGAAATTGAATAATAATAGAAGTTGAATAAAAAAAAAAGTGGAAGTTGCATGAAATTAAAAATGGAAGTTCATTCAAGAAACCACCGTACCGTAACGACCTATTTCGAAATTATATAAAAAAGGAAGTTGAATCGAAAAGAAAATTGAATAAAAATGGAAGTTGAAGAAAAATAAAAATGGAAGTTGCATAAAATTAAAAATAGAAGTTCATTCATGAAACCACTATACCTTAACAATCTATTTGGAATTTGAATAAAAAAGAAAGTTGAATAGGAAACGAAATTGAATAAAACTAGAAGTTGCATAAAATTGAAAATGGAAGTTCATTCAAGAAACCACTATATCTTCACGATCAATTTGGAGGTTAAATAAAAAAGGAAAGGAAATAGAAAAGGAAATTGAATAAAAAAGAAAGTGGAACAAAAATAAAAATGGAAGATGCATAAAATTAAAAATGGAAGCTCATTCAAAAAACCACTGTATCTTAACGATTTATTTGAAATTAAATAAAAAAACGAAGTTTTATAGAAAAGGAAATGGAATAAAAATGGAAGTTGAATAAAAATAAAAATAGAAGTTGCATAAAATTAAAAATACAAGTTCATTCAAGAAACCACTCTACCTTAACGATCTATTTGGAAATTAAATAAAAAAGGAAGTTGAATCGAAAAGGAAATTTAATAACAACGGAAGTTGAATAAAAATAAAAGTGGTTGTTGAATAAAAACAAAAGTGGAAGTTCATTCAAAAAACCACTATACCTTAACGATTTATTTGAAAATTAAATAAAAAAGGAAGTTGTATAGAAAAGGAAATTGAATAAAAATAAAAACAGAAGTTGCATAAAATTAAAAATGAAAATTCATTCAAGAGACTAATATACCTTAACGATCAATTTAAAAATTAAAAAAAAATGGGAAGTTGATTAGAAAAGTAAATTGAAAAAAAATGAAACTTGAATAAAAATAAAAATGGAAGTTGCATAAAATAAAAAATGAAAGTTCATTCAATAAATCACTATACCTTAATGTTCTATTTGGAAATTAAATTAAAAAGGAAGTTGAATCGAAAAAGAAATTGAATAAAAATGGAAGTTGAAAAAAAATAAAAATGGAAGTTGCATAAATTTAACAATGGAAGTTCATTCAAGAAACCACTATACCATAATGATCTATTTGGAAAATAAAAAAAAATGGAAGTAGAATAGCAAAGGAAATTGAATGAAAATGGAAGTTGGATAAAAATAAAAATGGAAGTTCATTCAAGAAACCATTATACCTTAACGATCTATTTGGAAATTAAATAAAAAATGAATTTGAATAGA
The DNA here is from genome assembly GCF_004153795.1 of Camellia sinensis. Lineage (NCBI taxonomy): Eukaryota > Viridiplantae > Streptophyta > Magnoliopsida > Ericales > Theaceae > Camellia > Camellia sinensis. Next base: position 758,467 of record NW_021025438.1, read on the forward strand.
AGAGGAAATTGAATAAAAATGGAAGTTGAGTAAAATTAAAAATGGAAGTTCATTCAAGAAACCACTATATCTTAACGATCTATTTGGAAGTTAAATAGAAATGGATATTGAATAAAAATGGAAGTTGAACAAAAATAAAAATGGAAGTTGCATAAAATTAAAAATGAAGTTAATTCAAGAAACCACTATACAATAACAACATATTTGGAAATTAAATAAAAAAGGAAGTTGAATAAAATTGAATAAAATTGGGCGTTCATTCAAGAAACCACTATATCTTAACGACCTATTCGGAAATGGAAGTTGAATAGAAATAAAAATGGAAGTTGCATAAAATTAAAAATGGAATTCATTCAAGAAACCACTGTACCTTAACGATCTATTTGGAAATTAAATAAAAAACGAAGTTGAATAGAAAACGAAAATGAATATGAAAGGAAGTTGAATAAAAATATAAATGGAAGTCGGATAAAATTGAAAATGGAAGTTCATTCAAGAAACCACTATACCTTAACGATCTATTTGGAAATTAAATAAAAAAGGAAGTTTAATAGAAAAGGAAATTGAATAAAAATGGAAGTTGAATAAAAATAATAATAGAAGTTGCATAAAATTAAAAATGGAAGTTCATGCAAGAAACCACTGTACCTTAACGATTTTTTTGAAATTAAATAAAAAATAAAGTTGTATAGAAAAAAAATTGAATAAAAATGGAAGTTAAATAAAAATAATAATAGAAGTTGCATAAAATTAAAAATGGAAGTTCATTCAAGAAAACACTATACCTTAACCATCTATTTTTTAAATTAAATAAAAAACGAAGTTGAAACGAAAAGGAAATTTAATAAAAACGGAAGTTGAATAAAAATAAAAGTGGAAGTTGCATAAAATCAAAAATCGAAGTTCATTCAAAAAACACTATACCTTAACGATTTATTTGGAAATTAAATAAAAAATAAGTTGTATAGAAAAGTAAATTGAATAAAAATGGAAGTTGAATAAAAATAAAAATAGAAGTTGCATAAAATTAAAAATGGAAGTTCATTCAAGAAACCACTATACCTTAACGTTCTATTTGAAAATAAAAAAAAAGAAAAGAAAGCTGAATAGGAAAATAAATTGAAAAAAAATGGAAGTTGAATAAAAATAAAAATGGGTGTTGCATAAAATTAAAAACGGAAGTTCATTCAATAAATCACTATACCTTAACGTTTTATTTGGAAATTAAATAAAAAAGGAAGTTGAATCGAAAAGGAAATTGAATAAAAATGAAAGTTGAACAAAAATAAAAATGGAAGTTTCATAAAATTAACAATGGAAGTTCATTCAAGAAACCATTATATCTTTACGATCTATTTGGAAGTTAAATAAAAAAGGAAGTTAAATAGAAAGAAAAATTGAATGAAAATGGAAGTTAAACAAAAATAAAAATTGAAGTTGCACAAAATTAAAAATGGAAGTTCATTCAAGATACCACTATACCTTAACGATCTATTTGGCAGTTAAATAAAAAAGGAAGTTGAACAGAAAAGGAAATTGAAAAAAAAATGGAAGTTGCATAAAATTAAAAATGGAAGTTCATTCAATAAATCACTATACCTTAACGTTCTTTTTGGAAATTAAATAAAAAAGGAAGTTGAATCGAAAAGGAAATTGAATAAAAATGGAAGTTGAAAAAAATAAAAATGGAAGTTGCATAAAATTAACAATGGAAGTTCATTTAAGAAACCACTATACCATAACGATCTATTAGGAAAATAAATAAAAAAGAAAGTTGAGGAGAAATGGAAATTGAATGAAAATGGAAGTTGGATACAAACAAAAATGAAAGTTTATTCAAGAAACCACTATACCTTAACGATCGATTTGAAAATTAAATAAAAAATGAAGTTGAACAGAAGAAGAAATTGAATAAAAATTGAAGTTGCGTAAAATTAAAAATGGAAGTTAATTCAAGAAAACAATATATCTTAACGATCTATTTGGAATTAAATAAAAAATGAAGTTAAATAGAAATGGATATTGAATAAAAACTGGAAGTTGAACGAAAATAAAAATGAAAGTTGCATAAAATTAAAAATGTAGTTCATTCAAGAAACCACTATACCATAACAATCTATTTGGAAATTAAATAAAAAATGAAGTTGAATAGAAAAGGAAATTGAATAAAAATGGAAGTTGCCTAAAATTAAAAATTTAAGTTCATTCAAGAAACCACTATATCTTAACGATTTATTTGGAGGTTAAATAAAAAAGGAAGGGAAATAGAAATGGAAATAGAATAAAAATGGAAGTTGAATAAATATAAAAATTGAAGATGCATAAAATTAAAAATAAAATTTCATTCAAGTAACCACTATACCTTAACGATCTATTTGAAAATTAAATAAAAAATGAAGTTGAATAGAAAAGGAAATTGAAAAATAAATGGAAGATGAATAAAAATAAAAATGGACGTTGCATAAAATTAACAATGGAAGTTCATTCAACAACCACTATACCTTAACAATCTATTTGGAAATTAAATAAAAAAAGAAGTTGAATAGAAAAGGAAATTGAATAACAATAGAAGTTGATTAAAAATAAAAGTGGAAGTTGCATAAAATTAAAAATTGAAGTTCATTCAAAAAACCACTATTCGTTAACAATTTATTTGGAAATTAAATAAAAAAAGAAGTTGCATAGAAAAGCAAATTGAATAAAAATGAAAGTTGAATAAAAATAAAAATAGAAGTTGCATAAAATTAAAAATAGAAGTTCATTCAAGAAATCACTATACATTAACGGCCAATTTGAAAATTAAATAAAAAAGGAAGTTGAATTGAAAAGGAAATTGAAAAAAAATGTAAGTTGAACAAAAATAAAAATGGAAGTGGTTTAAAATTAATAATGGAAGTTCATTCAAGAAACTACTAAACCATAACGATCTATTTGGAAAATAAATAAAAAATGAAGTTGAATAAAAAAAATATTGAATAAAAATGGAAGTCGAATAAAAATAAAATTGGAAGTTGCGTAAAATTAACAATGGAAGTTCATTCAAAAAACCACTATACCTTAACGATCTATTTGGAAATTAAATAAAAAAGGAAGTTGAATAGAAAAAGGAATTGAATAACAATGCAAGTTGATTAAAAATAAAATGGGAAGTTGCATAAAATTAAAAATGGAAGTTCATTAAAAAAATCACTATACCTTAACTATTTATTTGAAATTAAATAAAAAACGAAGTTGTATAGAAAAGGAAATTGAATAAAAATGGAAGTTGCATAAAATTAAAAATGGAAGTTCATTCAAAAAACCACTATACCTTAACGATTTATTTGAAATTAAATAAAAAAAGAAGTTGCATAGAAAGGGAAATTGAATAAAAATGGAAGTTGAATAAAAATAAAAATTGAAGTTGCCTAAAAATAAAAATGAAAATTCATTCAAGAAACCACTATACCTTAACGATCTATTTGGAAATTAAATAAAAAAGGAAGTTGAATAGAAAAGGAAATTGAAAAAAAATGGAAGTTGAATAAAAATAAAAATGGAAGTTGCATAAAATTAAAAATGGAAGTTCATTCAAAAACCCATTATTCCATAACGATTTATTTGAAATTAAATAAAAAAGGAAGTTGCATAGAAAGGGAAATTGAATAAAAATGGAAGTTGAATAAAAATAAAAATAGAAGTTGCATAAAATTAAAAATGAAAGTTCATTCAAGAAACCACTATACCTTAACGATCTATTTGGAAATTAAATAAAAAAGGAAATTAAATAGAAAAGGAAATTGCATGAAAAAAGAAGTTGAACAAAAATATAAATGGAAGTTGCATGAAATTAAAAATGGAAGTTCATTCAAGAAACCACTATATCTTTGTGATCTATTTGAAAATTAAATAAAAAAAGGAAGTTGAATCAAAAAGGAAATTTATAAACAATGGAAGTTGAATAAAAATAAAAGGGGAAGTTGCCTGAAATTAAAAATAGAAGTTCATTCTAAAAACCACTATACCTTAACGATTTATTTGAAATTAAATAAAAAAGGAAGTTGTATAGAAAGGGAAATTGAATAAATATGGAAATTGAATAAAAATGGAAGTTGAATAAAAATAAAAATAGAAGTTGCATAAAAATAAAAATGGAAGTTAATTCAAGAAACCAGTATACCTTAACTATCTATTTGGAAATTAAATAAAAAAGGAAGTCGAATAGAAAAGGAAATTGAAAACAAATGGAAGATGAATAAAAATAAAAATGGAAATTGCAAAAAATTAAAAATGGAAGTTCATTCAAAAAACCGCTATACCTTCACGATTTATATGAAATTAAATAAAAAAGGAAGTCATATAGAAAGGGAAATTGAATAAAAATGGAAGCTAAATAAAAATAAAAATAGAAGTTGTATAAAATTAAAAATGGAAGTTAATTCAAGAAACCACTATACCTTAACGATCTATTTTGAAATTAAATAAAAAAATGAAGTTAAATAGAAATGGAAATTGCATGAAAAAGGAAGTTGAATGAAAATATAAATGGAACTTGCATCAAATTAAAAATGGAAGTTCATTCAAGAAACCGCTATACCTTAACGATCTATTTGAAAATTAAATAAAAAATGAAGTTGAATTGAAAATGAAATTTAATAACAATGGAAGTTGAATAAAAATAAAAGTGGAAGTTGCATAAAATAAAAAATGGAAGATCATTCAAAAAACCAGCATACCTTAACGATTTATTTGGAAAAATAAATAAAAAATGAAGTTTTATAGAAAAGGAAATTGAATAAAAATTGAAGTTGAATATAAATAAAAATAGAAGTTGCATAAAATTAAAAATGGAAGCTCATTCAAGCAACCACTATACCTTAACGATCTATTTGAAAATTAAAAAAAAAAAAAGGAAGTTGAATAGGAAAGTAAATTGAAAAAAAAAATGGAAGTTGAATAAAATTAAAAATGGAAGTTGATTCAATAAATCACTATACCTTAACATTCTATTTGGAAATTAAATAAAAAAAGAAGTTGAATCGAAAAGGAAATTGAAAAAAAATGGAAGTTGAACAAAAATAAAACTGGAAGTTGCATAAAATTAACAATGAAAGTTCATTCAAGAAACCACTATACCATAACTATCTATTTGGTAAATAAATAAAAAAAGAAAGTTGAAGAGAAAAGGAAATTGAATAAAAATGGAAGTTTATTCAAGAAACCACTATACCTTAATGATCTATTTGGAAATTAAATAAAAAATGAAGTTGAATAGAAGAGGAAATTAAATAAAAACGGAATTTGCGTAAAATTAAAAATGGAAGTTCATTCAAGAAACGACTATATCTTAACGATCTATTTAGAATTAAATAAAAAATGAAGTTAAATAGAAATGGATATTGAATAAAAATGGAAGTTGAACAAAAATAAAAATGGAAGTTGCATAAAATTAAAAATGAAGTTCATTCAAGAAACCACTATACCATGACAATCTATTTGGAAATTAAAGAAAAAATAAAGTTGAATAGAAAAGAAAATTAAATAAAAATTGAAGTTGCATAAAATTAAAAATTTAAGTTTATTCAAGAAACCACTATGTAACAACCCACATTCATGTCCTAGCCATGTTTGCATGCATTTATATGTTTTGCCATGTTAAGTTGCTGTAACAACCCATGTTCATGTCGTAGTCATGTTCATGTTCATTTACATAACTTTGTCTTGTTAAGTTTGCATTCATGGATCTTGTCTTGTTTGCTTAAGTGTTGCTTGCATGCTTTGTTCTTTCCCTGCTATGTCAAGCCTAGGTCATGTCAAGCCTAGATCATTCCAAGTCGAGGTCACCTTCAGTCTAGAATTTATCTTGGAACCACTTTGTTTGACCTCCACCTTCGCCCTGACATATTGGCCGAGATGTCATTATCTAGGCCGAGGTGTTCATCACCAAGGCCGAGATGTGTATTATCTAAGCCGAGATGTTACCTTTGCACCTCAGTGATCTTGTCCTGGAGTGGTATGACCTAGACCGAGGTGTGGCACATCTAGGCCAAGGTGTGGCACAGCTTAGTCAAGTGTTGTCCTTCCTAGCCGAGGTCATTGTCACCTTAGTTGCCGAAGCTTTGTCCTTAGCCGATGTCATCACTTGCCGGAGTGCCTTACCAGGTAGCTTGTTAGATACACTTTGTCTTACACATGTCTTGTCAACCTATCACCTTTTTGGGGAGAGCCAACCAGCCGTTGCCACGTGTCCGAGCTGAGTGTTAAATCCGCCGATAGAGAGAGAAAACCTATCATTTCTATATCTTTGTTCTAGAGAGGAGAGAGAAGCTCTAGGAGAGGAAGAGGAGTTCTTGAGGGAGAGTGGATTTCCAAGCTTGATCCCTAGAGATCGAACCATTATATCCGTGTTCTAAGGTTAGATTCTTGATCTACCCATGTTGTTCTTTATGTTCATGTTATTGCATTGCATGATTGAATATGACTTGTAAGCCATGCATTGCTTTGAAGTTCGATTTTAGAAAGAGAAAATAGTATTCATGTGTTCTTCAAGAAAAGTCATGTATTGATCCGAAAGCTCATGCCAAGATCCATGTTTTTGTGTTTGTTTTCACATGATCTTCAAGTATGGCTACCCAGGTCCATGTTTTCGAACTCATAGCATGAAATTTCAGGTTTTTGTAATAAATAAGTTATGATTTTAGCATTCATATTCTTCATGTTCTTCATGTTCTTCACGGGTGGAAACCCAGATCTCCAGACCTCACTTCCCTAAGTGTAGTCGCCGAGATCACTCTTACCTAGACCTCACACTTAGGCCAAGCATCGTATCTCACCTTGGCCTACCTTGCATGATCACTTACACCTTTAGTTTGTCTTGTGCGCACCTCGGCATGCAGCCGCACGCCAAAGCCTCGGTAACCACACCTCGGCCAGGAGGTGTGGGACCTCGGCAAAGACCTGGTTGGTACCCAGCATGTCTTCCTGACATGTAAAACAGTGTTTTGACTTCTAGCATGTTTTCCCGAGATCACTTGCATGCATGTAAGACTTGTTTTGAGAAGTACGTTTAGTATACTTTGCCATGTGTTTGTAGGACTTGGACCTTTGCCTTGATTCCGACGTCCGAAGAGCTAAGTGAGTGGTATTTCTAATAAAGTTATGTTATCACGCTTTAATAAAGCTTTGCCTTGTTTTGATAAAAGTATTTGTTAAGCATGAATGATATTCCTATTTTATGTATCAAGTATAAGCTTTGTTTTGGATGACATTCTTGGAACCGTCCTTTTGTGTTAGGGGACGTTAAGCCTAAGTAATACCGTCCTTTCGTGTTAGGGGACGTTAAGCCTAAGTAACGCCATCCTTTCGTGTTAGGGGACGTTAAGCCTAGGTAACATGGTCCGTACGTGCCAGGGGACTTTAAGCATTTGTGGCACTAGTCCGTACGTGCCAGGGGACTTTAAGCATTTGTGGCACAAGTCCTTCCGTGCTAGGGGACATTAAGCCTAAGTAGCATAGTCCTTCCGTGCTAGGGGACTTTAAGACTAGGTAGCACCGTCCTTTCGTGCTAGGGGACGTTAAGCCCAAGTAGCACCCTTGTTAAGATATCGGCCACCGACGGACTATGAACGGGTGTGCTCGATGCCAAGGTGATGCTTTTGTTTTGCCCGGAATGTCATCACCCCATGTTTTGAGTTGACGTATGTTAAGTATTCCAAGCAAGTTTTGAAAGACCAAGGTTCGATTGATGTTTTATTTCAAGTCAAGCTAAGCTATTTTATGTATGGTTTTGATAAAGATATACTATGTATTGTTTGAAAAGATCTCGGGTATCATTCATATAAACCTTTATTACTTATACCATTCACTGAGTATCCAAGCTCACCCTCCCCTTACATATATATGTAGGTAATGAGCAAGAAGTCGGCTACGCCGAGATGTGTGTTTTGTATTCCTGTTATGTTGACAGTGAGGATGTCGGCAATCTTGAAGCTTATGTATTTTGAACATGTCGGCTTGAGAAGCCTTTTAGTCAAGATGTAATATGTATTTTACCTTGCTTATAATCAAGTTGTAAAGCTATGTAAAGATGTATGTCATTTCATTTGATCTACGCACTGCTCTTATGGACCACTTGTATTGTAAATTATTGCTTCCGCACTTGTTAGCCCCATATGTAATACTCTAATTGTGTGTGAATTTTTGAAAGTTGGCCTTTGGTAATCTCGGATTACTGGCCATCACAGCACCATTCTACTAGGGGCGGAATGGGGTCGTGACACACTATATCTTAACGATTTATTTGGAGGTTAAATAAAAAAGGAAGGGAAATAGAAAAGGAAACTGAATAAAAATCGAAGTTGAATAAAAATAAAAAATGAAGATGCATAAAATTAAATAAAAAATAAAGTTGAATAGAAAAGGAAATTGAAAAGAAAAATGGAAGATGAATAAAAATAAAAATGGAAGTTCATTCAAAAAACCACTATACATTAACGATCTATTTTGAAATTAAATAAAAAAGGAAGTTGAATAGAAAAGGAAATTGAATAACAATAGAAGTTGATTAAAAATAAAAGTGGAAGTTGCATAAAATTAAAAATGAAAGTTCATTCAAAAAACCACCATATCTTAACGATCTATTTGGATGTTAAATAAAAAAGGAAGTGAAATTGAAAAGGAAATTGAATAAAAATGGATGTTGAATAAGAATAAAAATGGATGTTGAATAAGAATAAAAATGGAAGTTCATTCAAGAAACCATTATGCCTTAACGATCTATTTGAAAATTAAATAAAAAAGGATGTTGAATCGAAAAGGAAATTGAATAAAAATAGAAGTTGAACAAAAATAAAGATGGAAGCTGCATAAAATTAACAATGGAATTTCAATGAAGAAACCACTATACCATAACGATCTATTTCGAAAATGAATAAAAAAGGAAGTTGAATAGAAAAAGAAATTGAATAAAAATGGAAGTTCATTCAAGAAACCACTATACCTTAACGATCTATTTGGTAATTAAATAAAAAAATGAAGTTGAAAAGAAGAGGAAATTGAATAAAAATAGAAGTTGCATAAAATAAAAAATGGAAGTTCATTCAAGAAACCACTCTGTCCTAATGATCTATTTGGAAGTTAAATAAAAAATGAAGTTGAATAGAAAAGGAAATTGAATAAAAATGTAAGTTGCATAAAATTAAAAATAGAAGTTCATTAAAAAAACCACTATATCTTAACGATCTATTTGGATGTTAAAGAAAAAAGGAAGTGATATTGAAAAGGAAATTGAATAAAAATGGATGTTGAATAAAAATAAAAATGGAAGATGCATAAAATTAAAAATAGAAATTCATTCAAGAAACCACTATACCTTAATGATCTATTTGAAAATTAAATAAATGAGGAAGTTGAAAAGAAAAGGAAATTGAAAAAAAATGGTAGATGAATAAAATAAAAAATGGAAGTTGCATAAAATTAACAATGGAAATTTATTCAAGAAACCACTATACCTTAACGATCTATTTCGAAATTAAATAAAAAAGGAAGTTGAATAGAAAGGGAAATTGAATAACAATGGAAGTTGAATAAAAATAATTGTGGAAGTTGCGTAAAATTAAAAATTGAAGTTCATTCTAGAAACCACTGTACCGTAACGACCTATTTGGAAATTAAAAAAAAAAGGAAGTTGAATCGAAAAGGAAATTAAATAAAAATGGAAGTTGAACAAAAATAAAAATGGAAGTTGTATAAATTGAGCAATGGAAGTTCATTCAAGAAACCACTACACCATAACGATGTTTTTGGAAAATAAATAAAAGAGGAAGTTGAATAGAAAATGAAATTGAATAAAAATGGAAGTTGGATAAAAACAAAAATGGAAGTTCATTCAAGAAACCACTATACCTTAACGATCTATTTCGAAATTAAATAAAAAATGAAGTTGAATAGAAGAGGAAATTGAAAAAAAATGGAAATTACTTCAAGAAACCACTATATCTTAACGATCTATTTGGAAGTTAAATAAAAAAGGAAGTTGAATAGAAAAGGAAATTTAAAAAAAAATGGAAGTTGCATAAAAAAAGTTTGGAAGTTGCATAAAATTAAAAATTGAAATTCATTCATAAAACTAATATACCTTAACTATTTATTTGGAAATTACATAAAAAAGGAAGTTGAGTAGAAAAGGAAATTGAATAAAAATTGAAGTTGAATACAAATAAAAATAGAAGTTGCATAAAATTAAAAATGGAAGTTCATTCAAGAAACCACTATACCTTAATGATGTATTTGAAAATTAAAAAAAAAAAAGGATGTCGAATAGAAAAGTAAATTGAAAAAAAAATGGAATTTGAATAAAAATAAAAACGGAAGTTGCATAAAATTAAAAATGAAAGTTCATTCAAGAAATCACTATACCTTAACAATCTATTTGAAAATTAAGTAAAAAAGGAAGTTGAATCGAAAAGGAAATTGAATAAGAATGGAAGTTGCATAAAATTAACAATGGATGTTCATTTAAGTAACCACTATACCATAATGATCTATTTTGAAAATAAATAAAAAAAGAAGTTGAATAGAAATGGAAATTGAACAAAATTGGAAGTTTGACAAAAATAAAAATGGAAGTGCATTTTAGAAACCACTATACCTTACCGATCTATTTGGAAATTAAATAAAAACGAAAGTTGAATAAAAAAGGAATTTGGATGAAAATTGAAGATGAATAAAAATAAAAATGGAAGTTACATAAAATTAATAATGGAAATTCATCAAAAAACCACTATACCTTAACGATCTATTTGGAAATAAAATAAAAAAGGAAGTTGAATAGAAAAGGAAATTGAATAAAAATGGAAGTGAAATGAAAATAAACATGGAAGTTTATTAAAGAAACCACTGTACCGTAACGACCTATTTGGAAATTAAATAAAAAAAAGGTAGTTGAATAGAAAAGAAAATTGAATAAAAATTGAAATTTAATTAAAAAAATGTAAGTTGCATAAAATTAACAATGTAAGTTCATTCAAGAAACCACTATACCTTAACGATCTATTTGTAAATTAAATAAAAAAGGAAGTTGCATAGAAAAGGAAATTGAATAAAAATGAAAGTTGAATAGAAATAATAATGGAAGTTGCATAAAATTTAAACTAGAAGTTCATTCAAGAAACCAGTGTTCCTTAACGATCTATTTCGAAATTAAATAAAAAATGAAGTTGAATAGAAAAAGAAATTGAATAAAAATGGAAGTTGCATAAAATTAAAAATGGAAGTTCATTCAAGAAACCAATATACCATAATGATCTATTTGGAAATTAAATAAAACAGGAAGTTGAATAGAAAAGGAAATTGAATAACAGTGGAAGTTGAATAAAAATAAAAGTCGAAGTCGCTTAAAATTAAAAATGGAAGTTCATTCAAGAAACCACCGTACCGTAACGACCTATTTCGAAATTAAATAAAAAAGGAAGTTGAATCGAAAAGGAAATTGAATAAAAATTTAAGTTGAACAAAAATAAAAATGGAAGTTGCATAAAATTAAAAATAGAAGTTTATTCAAGAAACCCCTATACCTTAACAATCTATTTGGAAATTGAATAAAAAAGGAAGTTGAATAGAAAACGAAATTGAATGAAACTGGAAGTTGCATAAAATTAAAAATGGAAGTTCATTCAAGAAACCACTATATCTTAACGATATATTTGGAGGTTAAATAAAAAAGGAAGGGAAATAGAAAAGAAAATTGAATAAAAAAAAAGTTGAATAAAAATAAAAATGGAAGATGCATAAAATTAAAAATGAAAGTTCATTCAACAAACAACTATACCTTAATAATCTATTGGGAAATTAAATTAAAAAGGAAGATGAGTAGAAAAGAAAATTGGAAAAAAAAAATGGAAGATGAATAAAAATAAAAATGAAAATTGCATAAAATTAACAATGGAAGCTTACTCAAGAAACCACTATACCTTAACGATCTATTTGGAAATTAAATAAAAAATGAAGTTGAATAGAAAAAGAAATTGAATAAAAATGGAAGTTGCATAAAATTAAAAATGGAAGTTCATTCAAGAAACCAATATACCATAATGATCTATTTGGAAATTAAATAAAACAGGAAGTTGAATAGAAAAGGAAATTGAATAACAGTGGAAGTTGAATAAAAATAAAAACGGAAGTTGCATAAAATTAAAAATGAAAGTTCATTCAAGAAACAACTATACCTTAACGATCTATTTGGAAATTAAATAAAAAAAGGAAATTGAAAAGAAAAGGA
>NW_021025438.1:786667-820543 GCF_004153795.1 Camellia sinensis
TTAAAAAATAGAAGTTATTCAAGAACCTCATCCTTAACAAGTCTATTTGGAAATTGATAACAAACAGGAAGTGAATAGAAAACGAAATTGAATAAACTGGAAGTTGCATAAAATTTAAATGGAGTCTCATTCATAGAACCACGTATATCTTAACGATATATTTGGAGGTTAATAAAAAAGGAAGGGAAATAGAAAAGAATTGAATAAAAAAAAAGTTGAATAAAAATAAAAAATGGAAGATGCATAAAAATTAAACAAATGAAGTCATTCACACAAACAACTATAGCCTAAAATATCATTGGAATAATAAATAAAAAACGGAAGAGATAGAAAAGGATTGAGAAAAAAAAAATGAAGTTATGAATAAATAATAAAAATGAAATTGCCATAAAATTAACATGGAAGTCCGCTTATCTCAAGAAACCACCTATACCTTAACATCTTATTTGGAAATTAAATAAAAAATGAATTGAAATAGCACAAAAGCACATTTAATACAATAATTGAAGTTAAAATAAAAGTAGGAAGTTCGCATAAAATTAAAAAGGAAGGCTTTTCAAAAATCCAACTAAAACCTAACGTATTTATTTGAAAATTCAATAAATAGGATTGTAATAGAAAAGGAAATGATTAAATGGAATTGAATAAAAATAAAAATGAAGTTTGCATAAAATTAAAATGGGAAGTTTTTTCAGAAAACTAGTATAATCCTTAAATGCATTCTATTTGAAAATTAAAAAAAAAAAAGGAAAGTTGAAAAAAAATAAAATGGAAGTGAATAAAATTAAAATGAGTTCATTCAGAGAGAATCACTATACCTTTAACGATCTCATTTAGAAATTAATAAAAAAAGGAAGTTTAAATCGAAAAGAAAATTGAATTATAAATGGAAGTTATCAAAATAAAAATGGAAAGTTCATAAAAATACAATGGTTCATTCGAAACCACTATACCATAACGATTATGATTTAAATAAATACAAAAAGGAGTTGATATAGAAAACGGAAATTTAATAAAATGGAAGTTGGATTAAAATAAAAAACGAAGTTTCATCAAGAAAACAATAATCTACTTACACATTATTTGAGAAATAAATAAAAAATGAAGTGAATAGAAGAGGGAAATTGAATACAAATGGAAGTTCATTTAAGAAACTGGTATATCTTAACGATTATACTTGAAGTTAATAAAAAAAAAAGAAAGTTAAAAAAAAAGGAAATTGAATAAAATTGGGAAGTTGAACAAAAATAAAATGAAGTTTGCATAAAATAAAAATGGAAGTTCATTCGAAAACCGCTACTATAGTCTAACGATCATTTGGGTAATAAAAAAAGGAAGGGAAAAGACAAACTTGAAATTGAATAAACAATGGAGTTGAATAAACAATTAAAAATGGAATATGGCATAACATTAAAACAGGAAAGTTCATTCCAAGAACATCACTATAACTTAACGACTCTAATTGAATTAAATAAAAGAAGAGATTGAATAGAAAAAGGAAGTTAAGAAAAAAAAATAGAAGAGCGAATCAAATAAAAATAAAAGTTCAGAAAATTTAACAATGGAGGTTTCATTCAAAAAACCATTATACACATAAACGATCATATTTGAAATTAAGTATATAAACGAAGTTTGAATAGAAAAAAGAAATTGAATGAACAATGGAAAGTTAAGATTAGAAGAAAAAAGTGGATGTGCATAAATTAAAATGATAGTTTCATTCAAAAACCATCTATACCTTAACGATATTTTTGAAATTGATAAAATGAGATGACATGAATAAAAATGAGAAGTTGCAAAAATTAAACATGGAAGTTCATTCAAGAAATCCAATCATACCCTTATACGTTCTTATTTGAAAATTAAAAAAAAAAAAGGAAGTGAATCGAAAAGGAGAATTGAATAAATATGAAAGTATTGAAACAAAAATAAACATGGAAGTTGCATAAAATTAACAAATGGAAGCTTCATTCAAGTAAACCGACTAATCTTAACACTATTTGAAGTCAAATAAAAAAGAAAGTTAAATAGAAAAGAAATTAAATAAAAATGAAATATGAACAAAAACAAAAATTGAGAGTTCATTAAAATTAAAAAATGAAGTTTATTAAAGAAACCACTATTACCTAACAATCATTTTGAAATGAACAAAAAAGGAAATCTGAATAGAAAAAAATTAAATAAAAACTAGAAGTTGCATAAAATTAAAATGATTGTTTATTCAAGCAACCACTATATCTTAACGATCTATTTGGTGGTTAAATAAAAAGAAGGGAAATAGAAAAGGAAATTGAATAAAAAAGAGAGTTGAATAAAAATAAAAATGGAAGATGCACAAAATTAAAAATGGAAGTTCATTCAAGAAATCACCATACCTTCACGATCTATTTGAAAATTAAATAAAAAAGGAAGTTGAATAGAAAAGGAAATTGAAAAAAAAATGGAAGTTCCATAAAATTAACAATGGAAGTTCATTAAAGAAACAAATATACCGTAACGATCTATTAGGAAATTAAATAAAACAGAAAGTTGAATAGAAAAGGAAATTGAATAATAATGGAAGTTGAATAAAAAAAAAAAGTGGAAGTTGCATGAAATTAAAAATGGAAGTTCATTCAAGAAAACCACTGTACCGTAACGACCTATTTCGAAATTAAATAAAAAAGGAAGTTGAATCGAAAAGAAAATTGAATAAAAATGGAAGTTGAACAAAAATAAAAATGGAAGTTGCACAAAATTAAAAATAGAAGTTCATTCATGAAACCACTATACCTTAACAATCTATATGGAATTTGAATAAAAAAGAAAGTGGAATAGGAAACGAAATTGAATAAAACTGGAAGTTGCATAAAATTAAAAATGGAAGTTCATTCAAGAAACAATTATATCTTCACGATCTATTTGGAGGTTAAATAAAAAAGGAAAGGAAATACAAAAGGAAATTGAATAAAAAAGAAAGTTGAACAAAAATAAAAATGGAAGATGCATAAAATTAAAAATGGAAGCTCATTCAAAAAACCACTATACCTTAACGATTTATTTGAAATTAAATAAAAAAGGAAGTTTTATAGAAAAGGAAATAGAATAAAAATGGAAGTTGAATAAAAATAAAAATAGAAGTTGCATAAAATTAAAAATAGAAGTTCATTCAAGAAACCACTCTTCCTTAACGATCTATTTGGAAATTAAATAAAAAAGGAAGTTGAATCGAAAAGGAAATTTAATAACAATGGAAGTTGAATAAAAATAAAAGTGGTAGTTGAATAAAAATAAAAGTGGAAGTTCATTCAAAAAACCACTATACCTTAACGATTTATTTGAAAATTAAATAAAAAAGGAAGTTGTATAGAAAAGGAAATTGAACAAAAATGGAAGTCGAATAAAAATAAAAACAGAAGTTGCATAAAATTAAAAATGGAAATTCATTCAAGACACCAATATACCTTAACGATCAGTTTGAAAATTAAAAAAAAAAAAAAAGGGAAGTTGAATAGAAAAGTTAATTAAAAAAATGAAAGTTGAATAAAAATAAAAATGAAAGTCACATAAAATTAAAAATGAAAGTTCATTTAATAAATCACTATACCTTAACGTTCTAGTTAGAAATTAAATTAAAAAGGAAGTTGAATCGAAAAAGAAATTGAATAAAAATGGAAGTTGAACAAAAATATAAATGGA
Organism: Camellia sinensis; assembly: GCF_004153795.1. NCBI lineage: Eukaryota > Viridiplantae > Streptophyta > Magnoliopsida > Ericales > Theaceae > Camellia > Camellia sinensis. Next base: position 790,346 of record NW_021025438.1, read on the forward strand.
AGTTGCATAAAATTAACAATGGAAGTTCATTCAAGAAACCACTATACCATAATGATCTATTTGGAAAATAAAAAAAAAATGGAAGTTGAATAGCAAAGGAAATTGAATGAAAATGGAAGTTGGATAAAAATAAAAATGGAAGTTCATTCAAGAAACCACTATGCCTTAACGATCTATTTGGAAATTAAATAAAAAATGAATTTGAATAGATGAGGAAATTGAATAAAAATGGAAGTTGAACAAAATTAGAAATGGAAGTTGCATAAAATTAAAAATGAAGTTAATTCAAGAAACCACTATACCATAACAACATATTTGGAAATTAAATAAAAAAGGAAGCATAATAAAATTGAATAAAATTGGACGTTCATTCAAGAAACCACTATATCTTAACGATCTATTTGGAAATGGAAGTTGAATAGAAATAAAAATGGAAGTTGAATAGAAATAAAAATGAAAGTTGCATAAAATTAAATATGGAATTCATTCAAGAAACCACTGTACCTTAACCATCTATTTGGAAATTAAATAAAAAACGAAGTTGAATAGAAAATGAAAATGAATAAAAAAGGAAGTTGAATAAAAATATTAATGGAAGTTGGATGAAATTAAAAATAGAAGTTCATTCAAGAAACCACTATACCTTAACCATCTATTTTATCAATTAAATAAAAAAGGAAGTTGAATCGAAAAGGAAATTTAATAAAAACGGAAGTTGAATAAAAATAAAAGTGGAAGTTGCATGAAATCAAAATTGGAAGTTCATTCAAAGAACCACTATACCTTAACGATTTATTTGGAAATTAAATAAAAAATAAGTTGTATAGAAAAGTAAATTGAATAAAAATGGAAGTTGAATAAAAATAAAAATAGAAGTTGCATAAAATTAAAAATGGAAGTTCATTCAAGAAACGACTATACCTTAACAATCTATTTGAAAATAAAAAAAAAATAAAAAAAAGCCGAATAGAAAAGTAAATTGAAAAAAAATGGAAGTTGAATAAAAATAAAAATGGAAGTTGCATAAAATTAAAAACGGAAGTTTATTCAATAAATCACTATACCTTAACGTTCTATTTGGAAATTAAATAAAAAAGGAAGTTGAATCGAAAAGGAAATTGAATAAAAATGGAAGTTGAACAAAAATAAAAATGAAAGTTTCATAAAATTAACAATGGAAGTACATTCAAGAAACCACTATATCTTTACGATCTATTTGGAAGTTAAATAAAAAGGAAGTTGAATAGAAAAAAAAATTGAATAAAAATGGAAGTTGAACAAAAATAAAAATTGAAGTTGCACAAAATTAAAAATGGAAGTTCATTCAAGATACCACTATACCTTAACGATCTATTTGGCAGTTAAATAAAAAAGAAAGTTGAATAGAAAAGGAGATTGAAAAAAAAAATGGAAGTTGCATAAAATTAAAAATAGAAGTTCATTCAATAAATCACTATACCTTAATGTTCTATTTGGAAATTAAATAAAAAAGGAAGTAGAATCGAAAAGGAAATTGAATAAAAATGGAAGTTGAATAAAATTAACAATGGAAGTTGATTCAAAAAACCACTATACCATAACGATCTATTTGGAAAATAAATAAAAAAAGAAAGTTGAAGAGAAATGGAAATTGAATAAAAATGGAAGTTGGATAAAAATAAAAATGAAAGTTTATTCAAGAAACCACTATACCTTAACGATCTATTTGCAAATTAAATAAAAAATGAAGTTGAATAGAAGAGGAAATTCAATAAAAATTGAAGTTGCGTAAAATTAAAAATGGAAGTTCATTCAAGAAATCACTATATCTTAACGATCTATTTGAAATTAAATAAAAAAGGAAGTTAAATAGAAATGGATATTGAATAAAAATTGGAAGTTGAACGAACATAAAAATGGAAGTTGCATAAAATTAAAAATGTAGTTCATTCAAGAAACCATTATACCATAACAATCTATTTGGAAATTAAATAAAAAATGAAGTTGAATATAAAAGGAAATTGAATAAAAATGGAAGTTGCATCAAATTAAAAATTTAAGTTCATTCAAGAAACCACTATATCTTAACGATTTATTTGGAGGTTATATAAAAAAGGAAGGGAAATAGAAATGGAAACAGAATAAAAATGGAAGTTGAATAAATATAAAAATTGAAGATGCATAAAATTAAAAATGAAAGTTCATTCAGGAAACCACTATACCTTAACGATCTATTTGGAAATTAAATAAAAAAGGAAGTTAAATAGAAAAGGAAATTGCATGAAAAAGGAAGTCGAATGAAAATATAAATGGAAGTTGCATAAAATTAAAAATTAAAGTTTATTCGAAAAACCACCATACCTTAACGATTTGTTTGGAAATTTAAAAAAAAAAAGGAAGTTAAGAGGAAAAGAAAATTGAATAAAAATGGAAGTTGAATAAAAATAAAAGTGGAAGTTGCATAAAATAAAAAAAAATGGAAGTTCATTCAAAAAACCAATATACCTTAATGATTTATTTGGAAAAATAAATAAAAAAGAAAGTTTTATAGAAAAGGAAATTGAATAAAAATTGAAGTTGAATAAAAATAAAAATAGAAGTTGCATAAAATTAAAAATGGAAGTTCATTCAAGCAACCACTATACCTTAACAATCTATTTGAAAATTAAAAAAAAAAAGAAGGAAGTTTTATAGAAAAGGAAATTGAATAAAAATTGAAGTTGAATAAAAATAAAAATAGAAGTTGCATAAAATTAAAAATGGAAGTTCATTCAAGCAACCACTATACCTTAACAATCTATTTGAAAATTAAAAAAAAAAAGAAGGAAGTTGAATAGGAAAGTAAATTGAAAAAAATGGAAATTGAATAAAAATAAAAATGGAAGATGTATAAAATTAAAAATGGAAATTCATTCAAGAAACCACTATACCTTAACGATCTATTTCGAAATTAAATAAAAAAGGAAGTTGAAAAGAAAAGGAAATTGAAAAAAAATGGAAGATGAATAAAATAGAAAATGGAAGTTGCATAAAATTAACAATGAAAATTTATTCAAAAAACCACTATACCTTAACGATATATTTCGAAATTAAATAAAAAAGGAAGTTGTATAGAAAGGGAAATTGAATAACAGTGGAAGTTGAATAAAAATAATTGTGGAAGTTGCATAAAATTAAAAATGGAAGTTTATTCAAGAAACCACTGTACCATAACGACCTATTTGGAAATTAAATAAAAAAGGAAGTTGAATCGAAAAGGAAATTTAATAAAAATGGAAGTTGAACAAAAATAAAAATGGAAGCTGCATAAATTTAGCAATGGAAGTTCATTTAAGAAACCACTACACCATAACGATCTATTTGGAAAATAAATAAAAGTGGAAGTTGAATAGAAAATGAAATTGAATAAAAATGGAAGTTGGATAAAAACAAAAATGGAAGTTCATTTAAGAAACCATTATACCTTAATGATCTATTTGGAAATTAAATAAAAAATGAAGTTGAATAGAAGTGGAAATTGAATAAAAATGGAAATTAATTCAAGAACCACTATATCTTAACAATCTATTTGGAAGTTAAACAAAAATGGAAGTTAAATAGAAAAGGAAATTTAAAAAAAATGGTAGTTGCATAAAAAAAGTTTGGAAGTTGCATAAAATTATAAATGAAAGTTCATTCATAAAACCACTATACCTTAACTATTTATTTGGAAATTAAGTAAAAAAAGAAGTTGAATAGAAAAGGAAATTGAATAAAAATTGAAGTTGAATACAAATAAAAATAGAAGTTGCATAAAATTAAAAATGGAAGTTCATTCAAGAAACCACTATACCTTAACAATGTATTTGAAAATTAAAAAAAAAAAAAGATGTTGAATAGAAAAGTAAATTGAAAAAAAAAATGAAGTTGAATAAAAATAAAAATGGAAGTTGTATAAAATTAAAAATGAAAGTTCATTCAAGAAATCACTATACCTTAACGATCTATTTGAAAATTAAATAAAAAAGGAAGTTGAATCGAAAAGGAAATTGAATAAAAATGGAAGTTGCATAAAATTAACAATGGATGATCATTCAAGTAATCACTATATCATAACGATCTATTTTGAAAATAAATAAAAAAGGAAGTTGAATAGAAAGGGAAATTGAACAAAATTGGAAGTTTGATAAAAATAAAAATGGAAGTGCATTTTAGAAACCACTATACCTTACCGATCTATTTGGAAATTAAATAAAGACAGAAGTTCAATAAAAAAGGAATTTGGATAAAAATTGAAGATGAATAAAAATGAAAAAGGAAGTTGCATAAAATTAATAATGGAAATTCATCAAAAAACCACTATACCTTAACGATCTATTTGGAAATTAAATAAAAAAGGAAGTTGAATAGAAAAGGAAATTGAATAAAAATGGAAGTGAAATGAAAATAAACATGGAAGTTTATTCAAGAAACCACTGTACCGTAACGACCTATTTGGAAATTAAATAAAAAAAGGTAGTTGAATAGAAAAGGAAATTTAATAAAAAAAATGTAAGTTGCATAAAATTAACAATGTAAGTTCATTCAAGAAACCACAATACCTTAACGATCTATTTGTAAATTAAATAAAAAAGGAAGTTGCATAGAAAAGGAAATTGAATAAAAATGGAAGTTGAATAGAAATAAAAATGGAAGTTGCATAAAATTTAAACTAGAAGTTCATTCAAGAAACCACTGTACCTTAACCACATATTTCAAAATTAAATAAAAAATGAAGTTGAATAGAAAAAGAAATGGAATAAAAATGGAAGTTGCATAAAATTAAAAATGGAAGTTCATTCAAAAAACCACTATATCTTAACGATCTATTTGGAGGTTAAATAAAAAAGAAAGTGAAATAGAAAAGGTAATTGAATAAAAATGAATGTCGCATAAAAATAAAAATGGAAGGGGCATAAAATTGAAAATAGAAGTTCATTCAAGAAATTACTATACCTTAACGATCTCTTTGGAAATTAAGTAAAAAAAGAAGTTGAAAACAAAAGGAAATTGACAAAAAATTGAGGATGAATAAAATAAAAAATAGAAGTTGCATAAAATTAACAATGGAAATTTGTTCAAGAAACCACTATACCTTAACGATGTATTTCGAAATTCAATAAAAAAGGAAGTTGAATAGAAAAGGAAATTGAATAACAATGGAAGTTGAATCAAAATGAAAGTGAAAGTTGCAAAAAATTAAAAATGGAAGTTCATTCAAGAAACCACTGTACCGTAACGACCTATTTGGAAATTAAATAAAAAACGAAGTTGAATCGAAAAGGAAATTAAATAAAAATAGAAGTTGAACAAAAATAAAAATGGAAGTTGCATAAACTTAACAATGGAAGTTCATTCAAGAAACCACTATACCATAACGATCTATTTAGAAAATAAATAAAAAAGAAAGTTGAATAGAAAAGGAAATTGAATAAAAACAAAAATGGAAGTTCATTCAAAAAACCACTATACCTTAACGATTTATTTGTAAATTAAATAAAAAATGAAGTTGAATAGAAGTGGAAATTGAATAAAAATGGAAATTAATTCAAGAAACTACAATATCTTAACGATCTATTTGGAAGTTAAATAAAAAAGGAAGTTGAATAGAAAAAGAAATTAAAAAAAAAATTGAAGTTGCATAAAAAAGAAAAGTGGAAGTTGCATAAAATTAAAAATGGAAGTTCATTCAAAAAACCAATATACCTTAACGATTTATTTGGAAATTAAATAAAAAAGAAAGTTGTATAGAAAGGGAAATTGAATAAAAATGGAAGTTGAATAAAAATAAAAATAGAAGTTGCATAAAATTAAAAATGAAAGTTCATTCAAGAAACCATTATACCTTAACGATCTATTTGGAAATTAAATAAAAAAGGAAATTAAATAGAAAAGGAAATTGCATGAAAAAGGAAGTTGAATAAAAATATAAATGGAAGTTGCATGAAATTAAAAATGGTAGTTCATTCAAGAAACCACTATATCTTCGTGATCTATTTGAAAATTAAATAAAAAAGGAAGTTGAATCAGAAAGGAAATTTAATAACAATGGAAGTTGAATAAAAATAAAAGGGGAAGTTGCATAAAATTAAAAATGGAAGTTCATTTTAAAAACCACTATACCTTAACGATTTATTTGAAATTAAATAAAAAAGGAAGTTGTATAGAAAGGGAAATTGAATAAAAATGGAAATTAAATAAAAATGGAAGTTGAATAAAAATAAAAATAGAAGTTGCATAAAAATAAAAATGGAAGTTAATTCAAGAAACCAGTATACCTTAACGATCTATTTGGAAATTAAATAAAAAAGGAAGTTGAATAGAAAAGGAAATCGAAAAAAAATGGAAGATGAATAAAAATAAAAATGGAAATTGTAAAAAATTAAAAATGGAAGTTCATTCAAAAAACCGCTATACCTTAACGATTTATATGAAATTAAATAAAAAAGGAAGTTGTATAGAAAGGGAAATTGAATAAAAATGGAAGTTGAATAAAAATAAAAATAGAAGTTGCATAAAATTAAAAATGGAAGTTCATTCAACAAAACACTATACCTTAACGATCTATTTGGAAATTAAACAAAAAAGGAAGTTAAATAGAAAAGGAAATTGCATGAAAAAGGAAGTTGAATGAAAATATAAATGGAAGTTGCATCAAATTAAAAATGAATGTTCATTCAAGAAACCGCTATACCTTAACGATCTATTTGAAAATTAAATAAAAAATGAAGTTGAATTGAAATGGAAATTTAATAACAATGGAAGTTGAATAAAAATAAAAGTGGAAGTTGCATAAAATAAAAAATGGAAGTCCATTCAAAAAACCAGCATACCTTAACGATTTATTTGGAAAAATAAATAAAAAAGGAAGTTTTATAGAAAAGGAAATTGAATAAAAATTGAAGTTGAATAAAAATAAAAATAGAAGTTGCATAAAATTAAAAATGGAAGCTCATTCAAGCAACCACTATATCTTAACGATCTATTTGAAAATTTTAAAAAAAAAAAAAGGAAGTTGAATAGGAAAGTAAATTGAAAAAAAATGGAAGTTGAATAAAAATAAAAATGGAAGCTGCATAAAATTAAAAATGGAAGTTGATTCAATAAATCACTATACCTTAACGTTCTATTTGGAAATTAAATAAAAAAAGAAGTTGAATCGAAAAGGAAATTTAAAAAAAATGGAAGTTGAACAAAAATAAAACTGGAAGTTGCATAAAATTAACAATGGAAGTTCATTCAATAAACCACTATACCATAACTATCTATTTGGAAAATAAATAAAAAAGGAAGTTGAAGAGAAAAGGAAATTGAATAAAAATGGAAGTTGGATAAAAATAAAAATGGAAGTTTATTCAAGAAACCACTATACCTTAACGATCTATTTGAAAATTAAATAAAAAAATGAAGTTGAATAGAAGAGGAAATTGAATAAAAACGGAATTTGAGGAAAATTAAAAATGGAAGTTCATTTAAGAAACCACTATATCTTAACGATCTATTTAGAATTAAATAAAAAATAAAGTTAAATAGAAATGGATATTGAATAAAAATGGAAGTTGAACAAAAATAAAAATGGAAGTTGTATAAAATTAAAAATGAAGTTCATTCAAGAAACCACTATACCATGACAATCTATTTGAAAATTAAAGAAAAAATAAAGGTGAATAGAAAAGAAAATTAAATAAAATTGGAAGTTGCATAAAATTAAAAATTTAAGTTTATTCAAGAAACCACTATGTAACAACCCACATTCATGTCCTAGCCATGTTTGCATGCATTTATATGTTTTGCCATGTTAAGTTGCTGTAACAACCCATATTCATGTCGTAGTCATGTTCATGTTCATTTACATAACTTTGTCTTGTTAAGTTTGCATTTATGGATCTTGTCTTGTTTGCTTAAGTGTTGCTTGCATGCTTTGTTCTTTCCCTGCTATGTCAAGCCTAGGTCATGTCAAGCCTAGATCATTCCAAGTCGAGGTCACCTTCAGTCTAGAATTTATCTTGGAACCACTTTGTTTGACCTCCACCTTCGCCCTGACATATTGGCCGAGATGTCATTATCTAGGCCGAGGTGTTCATCACCAAGGCCGAGATGTGTATTATCTAAGCCGAGATGTTACCTTTGCACCTCAGTGATCTTGTCCTGGAGTGGTATGACCTAGACCGAGGTGTGGCACATCTAGGCCAAGGTGTGGCACAGCTTAGTCAAGTGTTGTCCTTCCTAGCCGAGGTCATTGTCACCTTAGTTGCCGAAGCTTTGTCCTTAGCCGATGTCATCACTTGCCGGAGTGCCTTATCGGGTAGCTTGTTAGATACACTTTGTCTTACACATGTCTTGTCAACCTATCACCTTTTTGGGGAGAGTCAACCAACCGTTGCCACGTGTCCGAGCTGAGTGTTAAATCCGCCGATAGAGAGATAAAACCTATCATTTCTATATCTTTGTTCTAGAGAGGAGAGAGAAGCTCTAGAAGAGGAAGAGGAGTTCTTGAGGGAGAGTGGATTTCCAAGCTTGATCCCTAGAGATCGAACCGTTATATTCGTGTTCTAAGGTTAGATTCTTGATCTACCCATGTTGTTCTTTATGTTCATGTTATTGCATTGCATGATTTAATATGACTTGTAAGCCATGCATTGCTTTGAAGTTCGGTTTTAGAAAGAGAAAATAGTATTCATGTGTTCTTCAAGAAAAGTCATGTATTGATTCGAAAGCTCATGCCAAGATCTATGTTTTTGTGTTTGTTTTCACATGATCTTCAAGTATGGGTACCCAGGTCCATGTTTTCGAACTCATAGCATGAAATTCCAGATTTTTGTAATAAAGAAGTTATGATTTTAGCATTCATAGTCTTCATGTTCTTCACGGGTGGAAACCCAGATCTCCAGACCTCACTTCCCTAAGTGTAGTCGCAGAGATCACTCTTACCTAGACCTCACACTTAGGCCAAGCATCGTATCTCACCTTGGCCTACCTTGCATGATCACTTACACTTCTAGTTTGTCTTGTGCGCACCTCGGCATGCAGCCGAACGCCGAAGCCTCGGTAACCACACCTCGGCCAAGAGGTGTGGGACCTCGGCAAAGACTTGGTTGGTACCCAGCATGTCTTCCTGACATGTAAAACAATGTTTTGACTTCCAGCATGTTTTCCCGAGATCACTTGCATGCATGTAAGACTTGTTTTGAGAAGTACGTTCAGTATACTTTGCCATGTGTTTGTAGGACTTGGACCTTTGCCTTGATCCCGACGTCCGAAGAGCTAAGTGAGTGGTATTTCTAATAAAGTTATGTTATCACGTTTTAATAAAGCTTTGCCTTGTTTTGATAAAAGTATTTGTTAAGCATGAATGATATCCCTATTTTATGTATCAAGTATAAGCTTTGTTTTGGATGACATTCTTGGAACCGTCCTTTCGTGTTAGGGGACGTTAAGCCTAAGTAATACCGTCCTTTCGTGTTAGGGGACGTTAAGCCTAAGTAACACCGTCCTTTTCGTGTTAGGGGACGTTAAGCCCAGGTAACATGGTCCGTACGTGCCAGGGGACTTTAAGCATTTGTGGCACTAGTCCGTACATGCCAGGGGACTTTAAGCATTTGTGGCACAAGTCCTTCTGTACTAGGGGACTTCAAGCCTAAGTAGCATAGTCCTTCCGTGCTAGGGGACTTTAAGCCTAGGTAGCACCGTCCTTTCGTGCTAGGGGACGTTAAGCCCAAGTAGCACCCTTGTTAAGATATCGGCCACCGACGGACTATGAACGGGTGTGCTCGATGCCGAGGTGATGCTTTTGTTTTGCCCGGAATGTCATCACTCCATGTTTTGAGTTGACGTATGTTAAGTATTCCAAGCAAGTTTTGAAAGACCAAGGTTCGATTGATGTTTAATTTCAAGTCAAGCTAAGCTATGTTATGTATGGTTTTAATAAAGATATACTATGTATTGTTTGAAAAGATCTCGGGTATCATTCATTTAAACCTTTATTACTTATACCATTCACTGAGTATCCAAGCTCACCCTCCCCTTATATATATATATGTAGGTAACGAGCAAGAAGTCGGTTACGCCGAGATATGTGTTTTGTATGTCTGTTATGTCGGCGGTGAGGATGTCGGCAATCTTGAAGCTTGTGTATTTTGAACATGTCGGCTTGAGAAGCCTTTTAGTCAAGACGTAATATGTATTTTATCTTGCTTATAATCAAGTTGTAAAGCTATGTAAAGATGTATGCCATTTCATTTGATCTACGCACTGCTCTTATGGACCACTTGTATTGTAAATTATCGCTTCCGCACTTGTTAGCCCCATATGTAATACTCTGATTGTGTGTGAATTTTTTAAAGTTGGCCTTCGTTAATCTCGGATTACTGGCCATCACGGCACCATTCTACTAGGGGCGGAATGGGGTCGTGACAGAATGGTATCAGAGCACGTGTTCCTTACAGTACGTTATTCACACACTTTGAGTCCTAAAGAGCATAGGATGTCCCTTAGAATGATCTTAGGATTGCATCATCTTGCTTGCTACTTGACAAGGTGTGCATCATCTCAACATGAGCATTTGTTACATCGGCATGATCATGTTCACTTGCATACATGTTCATTTGTTCATTTTGTTCTAATAGTCTCATCCTGCATACTCCTAGCATCATGAGAAGAGGTAGACCCCCAGTTGGCCGAGATCAGTCCGAAGACAGGTTAGACAGATTAGAAAGGATTGTTGAAAGTTTGGCCGATGAGTTAAGGCAAGCAAGGCAGCAGAACACCGGTACCACCTCCACCCAAGCCAAGCAGACAGATGGCCGACATGCAGTTCCACCACCACCAGTACCACAAGTGCCTCCGCAGCCAGCTTTATATGGGGATGACACCATAACCTTGATCAAAGAATTCAAAAAGATGAAACTGCCGAAGTTCCATGGAGGTATAGAACCGATGAAGGCAGAAGCATGGGTTCTTGAGATGGAGAAGTTGTTCGAGGTTTTTCCCAGCACTAACGCTTAGAAGGTGTCATTAGCAGCATTTACATTGGAAGACGACGCTCGTAGATGGTGGATGATGATCCGAGAAGGCAATCCAGACTTGACTTGGGCCGGATTTTTAGAGTTATTTTATGACAAACACTTTCCCCTCAGTGTCCGAGATCGCAAGACCACAGAATTTCAGATGTTGGCACAGGGTAGCAAAACAATGGCAGAGTATGATCGTGCTTTCACCGAGTTGGCAAGGTATGCACCTCACATGGTCGACAACGAATACAGAAAAGCTAGGAAGTTTGAGAGTGGACTTCGAGGGCCAATACAAGATCAGGTTAATTTGCTCAACATGCCGACGTATGCTGGAGTGTTAGATAAAGCCATCCTTGCAGAAGCCAACCTGAACAGAAGTCAAAGTTCGGGGAAGAATCAGAGGAAGAGGCAGACCTATGACAATCGCGAAGAAGAGGCAGACCCGAATGATGCTGAGGAGAAGACAAAGGAGGATAGTCCTAACAACGCGAATCCGGAAGGTGGCACTTGGCTGACATGTGCTAGTTGCGGGAAGCTACATTTTGGAGTTTGTCTTCGGACAACTGGAGCATGTTTCGGATGCGGTGAGAGAGGTCATCGTATTAAGGATTGTCCCAAGGTAAAAGCTAGAGATGATAAGAAGAGATGAGAAACTCGACATCCGGAGTCGTTTTGGGAACAAGGTAAGTGAAGTTTAGGGACCAAACTTCTTTAAGGGGGGAAGGATGTAACAACCCACATTCATGTCCTAGCCATGTTTGCATGCATTTATATGTTTTGCCATGTTAAGTTGCTGTAACAACCCATATTCATATCATAGTCATGTTCATGTTCATTTAAAGCAAGGGCTTAAGTCTTGAGACTGAGAGCGATCCTAAGCTGCACAATCTCAAGAGCGATTCCACACAGTTCTTCGCAGGACCTGCGCAAAACATTTTGTTTTTGAAAGTTTTTAAAGAAGCGACAAATCGCTCGCACTGAAGATAGTGTGGAACCAGCCTGGATCAAGCCAGGGTCCTTCTCAGTACTCACGCTGACAAGCATGATTCCAATCATTAAGGGCTTAGCATGCCTCTCTTTCTCTCAATTTGATCAAAGTTTTGCAAATCCCGAGGAATTCCTTCCCCTTTGTTTTCACCACAGTATTCAAAAAGGTTTTGAAAAACTTAGGTCAATGCAATGATTTTTAGGCCACAAGAGAGCAGGTGGAATGTACTGCTATTCATTCAAATCCTTTGGCACAACTAGCTCAAAATAGCAGTAAGCACAGAAACATGATAGCCATAGCTGTTTCATTCAGATTCCCTGGTTGCAACTGGCTCCACGGCAGAGATAGACTCAAAAGAAAGTAAAAGGGTAATTACAAAACAAAAGGGTGTTCAAGACGACAACCCCAAAATCACCTGACATTCTATACAATGGGACTGACTCGACGCGACAAGACAGACCCTTAAGCAAAATGACTAACTCAAGACAATGGGACAAACCCAAAACAAAACAAAGAACTGACTCGACACCCAAGCCAGAAATTTCAAAACTGCATTCGCAAATGCGCCCGACAGTGCGTGCCAAACGCCACATCTGAAGTACACCGAGCGCCGCCCACAGGTTGTCCAACCCCTGATCACATACTTGCAGTATCCTCGAAGTCCAACAACTCAGTGGTAACAGACTTTGCTGAGGTAGGTGGGAGGATGACCTCATTGTCGATCAAATCTTGCACTTCATGGTGAAGGCGGAAACAACCGTCGCTGCTGTGACCGGTTTGCTGGTGGTACGCGCAGTACAAGGCAGTGTCATGTGTAAGAGGGAGATTCTTTGGGAGAGGTCGGGGTTCGAGGGGTTTAAGATGCCCCCCTTTAGCCAAAATTTGAAATGCCCTAGACAAAGACATGTAGAGGGCATGAAAGACTCTGCACCCTCAAGGCAGGTACTTCGAAGTCTGAGGGTTCTTGTTAGACGCACTAGCGAAAGGGTCGGCAGGCACTGCCTTGGCTTTCTGATCTTTTCCTAGTGCAGGGTTGGGAGCGGAAGGAACTGTCCTGGCCTGATGGGGCCTATCTCGATTTTTCGCCTGGCTTGAACTGCCTTCAGTTGGAGTGGGGAAAGCATCATCCACAATCTTAGTCATGACTGCAAATACTTGCTGCTTATTCATCCCCCCAGCTTTCAAAGCCTCGACTGCCCACAGCATTTGTTCAACGGGATCAGCATCTGTTCCCACTTTATTCTTACCTCTAGCCTCAGCCTGATCAAGGGTTTGGGTTACTACATCAGAGCGAAACCCGGTTGTTGTTGACACGTCGTTGTTGTAGTTGGAGGCAACCTCTGGTTGGCTAAGCTCGATCACAATCCGCCCTAGTAGCGGGGGCTCCTGTGGTACAAAATTCTCGGTATATGATGTGGCTGGTGGCGAAGCCGACATTCTATAGGCCAGATCGGCCACGGATGTCTGGAGGTCGCCGATCATTCCCATTAACTCAAACGTGGTGGGCTCACGAGCCTGATACAACTAGGAGGTCCAGATCGGGTGTGCAGCAGGTGACCTGGGCGGATGCGGTACATCAACATTGGTCTCATCCTACAAAATGATCCCTTGGTCTAACGCGGCTGCCATAACCACAATTTCCTCTGAACTTTGGGTCATTATAAGTCTGCTGAACTAAATGGTGACTGATGGATCAGATATTTGTCTTGCCTCAGCGAAGGAGAACACCAAGTTTCTGAACCCAAATCTCTGAACCTAAAGGAAAAACAAGCAGTAGTTCAGCCCAGACGGAATAGACACAGACATGACTGAATAACTGTACTCTACTACTGATCACTGTTCCCAAAATTGCTGTCCCAAAACTGAGTCTGATACCCGCAGATATAATTGATTCCCCAAAACACTGATACTGATACCCTCAGGCCTAGTACTCAAACTTGCAAACTGATATGCACATTCCCTGTAGAGATACACTCTAAAAGCACATAACAAGTAAATGAGAACCAAAACACCCCTATGCTGGGGTAGGGTTTCCCTGTCCTATTTTGTCAGGAGCTAGGATTTCACTACGCACGCAGCGGTTTCAAACAACCTATAATTAGGTAAGCAACCTGTCTTAGTTTGGAATGGTCACTATAGATTTCGAATATGCACTAGGTCGAATGGTCAAAAGGGTGCCCAGTAAAACCGGGGTTTGTGTTCCCATACTGTCAGAGCTCGTAACCGGTCAGCCTTATGGTCATGCCTTGACAAGACAAGCCTCCGGCAAACCGTTTAGGAATGGCAGATGGGAAACACTGTGTCCTAGGCGCATCAATGCACATGCAATGCAAAGAAACACATAAGTGAAATCAAAACAGGATATCACGAGTTCGAGTCAAGTTCTCTATATCCCCAGCAGAGTCGCTAGAAACTGTAGACGTCCTTGAACGTCCCGGGAGGATAAATCCCCCATTCTGTTCATATGGGCTCACTACAGTTCAGGACTCAAAGTCACGGTCCTGTATCTAATCTCGCAGAGTGCAATGCAAGACAGATGAATCGTCAAAGAGTCCAAATCCGGCAAATCGTTTTGAAAAATAGATTTTTGTAAAGAAGTGCCAAACATGGACTGCTTTGCCAGATACAGAGTCGCCGCCTAAATATTTTATTTTGGGGGAATTTAGGAAACCCTGACTCGTTTGCCTAAGGCCACGTGTCCGTCATCACCAAAGTTGCCTCGGCTCGAGAACTTGGGTACGATTGGGGAAGGTCAGCTATGAGCACCCCCTCTCGGCCGATCCGAAGATCAGCCTCTACTAACTATGATATCCAGTTTTGAAAACATTATGTGTTCTTATTCCGGTTATTAGCCTAGATTTACTATGTGATGCGCACAACAAAACAAGTATAGACTAGATCGCCTAATTTGGAACAAAGCATCGCATATCCGTTTGTTTCGAAAATGTTTTGAAATTTGCTACTCGCGAGTAGGCTAAAACACGGATTTTGATGAGTCGTTTCCAACTCAAGAAATCCACTTCCCACAGGCAATTCAGGCAGTTATCACATAAGCTCTAAGGCCACATGGTAAACATGCTGTCATGTTAACATTCACAATCGTAGCGAGGATGATAAAAAGCAAAAAATACTTACAGTGTACTCAAGCAAACAAAAACAACTCATTAGCAATCAATGTATGATCCAAGTCCATGTTAAGTGGCCTATGCAGTGATACGAAGTGCAATTATGGATAATCTCGGCTAATCCTAGGATGGCATGTGAAATGCAACCATTGAGTGCCACATATTCAAGTTTAGATTTGAAATACTATGCAGTTAGTATGATGCGCCGAGCCCGGTGCATGCAAGACAAATGAATGATGCAAACATGCGAGCATAAGTATGCTAATTGAAACATGCCCTAATACTAACCATTGAAAGCAGGTAAGTAAAAGGGAGAAAGAAGTGGGGGTTGGACAACATGCACACATGCACCCATACTTATTACAAATTCGCCCTTACTCAGAGGGACCAAAAGAATAATACAATTTAACTAACTATCAAGCTAATTAAATATTACAGACAATTAACTAGTTAAGCAAATTAACTAAGCTAATTAAGCATTAAAAGCAGCCTCGGGAAGAGGGCCCAATGCATGCGCGCTCGGTTCCGCTCGGAAGTCCATTGCCATGCACAAGTTGCCTCTGTTTCCCCTGCTCTACTCCTCTGAAAATTGCACAAATACCAAGGTATGCTCCACGGACACTATCGATCACCACCGACCAAATGGAACCCCCCCCGACCATGTCCGAATGGTCATCGACCATTTGTTGAGCTCTCGGCCATCAATAATTGGTCAGTCGGCAGTATAGATGGTCGGCCGGCCAAAGCTTCCTGCAGCAACCTGTTTTGACAGCAGCAGAGAGCAAAACATGGCATGGCAATGTATTTCAAGCAATGTTTGCACCAACCACACTCCTTATCATGTTTATGACTCAAAGAAGGATGGTCCTCGATTCTCGGACCATCAACCGCGCATTTCAATGCGTGATGGCCCAAGAAACCAAAGCATGCAATTCAATATTAGAATGAAATGCATACAAACAAACAAGGGGCCAAACCTCAATCATGGTTAATCAAAAGGCAAGGCATGCATGCCAAATGCAACCTAGGCATGTTAACTAAGTATGCAACATGGGCATGCAATGCACAATGCATACTTGGCATAAAACCTATACAAGCAAGCATGCAAGGCACGAGGCAATGCAAACCAACAAGTGTGCAAGATGCAATGTGGATGTTCAAACATGAAACAACACATGGAGCAAACATGTTAAACAACCTAAACATATAACAACACACAAGTACGCAATCAACACACAAGGTGAGCATGCAACAACATGTCCTGAACCATGTATCTAAACATACAATCATGCATGCAAACATGATTCATCACTTAGGCATAAAGAAGCAACTTCTAAGCACACTTAAAAGAGGCTAAACATGGGCATATGGAAAGCAATATAAGCTCTGAAAATCATGAAAAAGAGGTGCCAAACCAACTAATCAAAACAAGCAAAGCATGCATAAAAGCTTGGAATTAGCCCAATGACTTAAACCATGATCATGTGACACATGAAACAAATGATCAAAGTGAATCAAAACAGTCTCAAATCATGCAAAAGTAGGCCCCAAAAACCACTTAGATGGCATCTAAATGATCTAATCCTAGAGACATACACAATAGCACAAACATGGAGCATGAAACACCAAACCTCTAAAACATTAAAAGGGCATCAAATGCAAGCATAAAAGCACACCACAAGGACGGAAATGGCATGGCAAGTGGTTCCAAACCACTGAAATGATGCAAGGATGGCATGCTAGAGGGGTCAATGCTTAAGGCATACAAGAGAGGTTACGTGGTAGCTATACAAAGCAAGGCATGGACAACCCAAATGACCAAAAACAGACCTTTAGCATGCTAAAACAAACATAAAAGCTTCACAAAGCTAAGCCAAAAACATGTCAGAAACAAGGCTCAAAGCACAAGGCATGTTAAGGCAATTCATGGCATTACAAGACATGTATGCTAAGAAAGCATGGTGTGTCTAAACCAACTCACAAAAATGCTATATTATGGCATAATAAGCATAAAAAAATAGTTAAGGCATGGCCAACATACACTTAGACAAGGTGCTCACTAATGAGGCTTAAATGGCCATTATTGAAGACAACAAGGAGAGGGGGTGGCCCTCTCCTTCCTAGGACCTCAAGGCACCATCCTCACCACCAAAATCCCTCAAGATTTCAGTGGTGAGGAGGCCCAAACAAGGTGGTCCCGGAGCTCAATCCAAAATGGCACAAAATGGGGCCAAACAAGCCCTAAGAGGGGTCAAACAACCCCAAAGCTTAAAACACTCTTAGACAACTATTTAGAGAAGGCAAAAACAAGTCTTTTTTATGTTATACACAAAGTCTAAAAATAGTTACAAGATAGGTTAAAAAGCTATGCAAAAAAGGGGAATAAAGGGTAAAGTTCTTACCCTTGTAGACCTCCTTCACAAACAATGCTCCAGCTGGTTCTTTGAGCTCAAAACCAGTCAAGAACTTCAAGAACAACTCCCTAGTACCTCAGTAGCCAAGGTAAGGTGTAATGGTGGGTGTTTGTGTGCAATAATAAGACCAAACACACACTTATACACAAAAGAGAGAGAGAGATATAGAGATGGGGGATATGCAAACCCTAACCCTAATATCAGGGCCCTCTGGAAAAATGTTGTAACCCTAATGGAGGGAGAAGAGGCTCCCTCTTATAGAGCTCACTCTTGCAAAGCTTCTCAAGTAAGCTAGTCAAGAGGGAGATCCCTCCATACACGTGTATGGAGGGGAGCAAAGTGTATGCCAGCTAGCACAACTGGCATAAAAATATCTGCGAAAGTAGATGAATAGTGGTCGGCCAGCCAAAAATGCAATTTGACCAAAATAGATGGCCGGTCGACCATCTAGAGTGTCGGTCGGCCAAACATTTGGCCGATGGCAACAAAACACAGCCGGTGGCCTCAAGCCATGGCCGGTGGGGTGTGGGGATGGCCAATAAGCCATTGCCTACCCTTCAAAGCAAAAACACAAGTGTTTGGTGCAAAACCAAACACAAAACAGTTGAGTCGAGAGATCTTGAGGCAAGGTGCGCAGCCGAGACCTCCGGGAACTCAAGACGAACACAAACAAAGATGATCATCGAGTGTTCAAACGGTGACGTCCAAGTCTTGAGGACGGTCAAAAATGGGGTGTCTACAGTATACTGCACAGACTGTACACTCTGCACCATACACTGCACAATACACAGCTTTATGATTTCTGCTTTATTCTGCATTCTGCTTTATCTGATAAGCATACTGATACTTACTCTGCAGTTGTGGGTCTACGCCTACTTTCCGAGGCTCGCGCCATTGCCTAACGAGGAGACCCCTCTTGTCGTTCCATTCTCCCGACGCTTCGATGTGAGGTTTGTGCGGAGACCACGGGAGGCGTTCATATTCTTCCATCGCTATTTCGACACCATCACCCCTGCAGAGGTATGTTTAGAACTTTAGAGTTTATTTCAGTTTCGCTTTGCACTGTATTTTCAATAACAATAGATAACTGACTGCATATCATCTTCAGATCACCTGGCAGCCTTGGGCTCCATTGCCAACTGGGGTTCGGGAGCGGTTTGCCTATGCTGAAGAGACTGCTAGGTTCAGGATTCTGCTGGAGGGCCCGGTCTGTCGGGCTTGGTACCTAAGTGAGTACTTCCTGCGCCAGACCCTGGGTTTACCAGAGCAAATCGTTCCGGGTCCGCCTCTTACCCACATGAGGGACACCGAGAGGTACACCTTGGAGGAGATGGTTGACTACACGATCGGCTGGGATGCTGAGGGCTTCAGGGGCGAGGGTGACTACACAGAGTACGTCCAGACCTACATCATGCGGCCTTTGAGCAGTGGCCGTCGAGTTGAGAGAGAGAGGCCAGCGGCGCCCGCGGCTAGGGCAGGAGCGGGAGCAGGAGCGCCGAGGGTGGCTCGGGTCCGTGGCAGGAGTGGAGTTTGGAGAGGACGAGGGGCTAGTTGGCCAGCACTGCCCACGACGATGACGTGCGGAGGGCGGGGTAGGCTGACTTACCAGATCCCCATCGCTCCTCCTCCGGCTGATCATGAGTTAGTCGGTTTCTATAACTTGCCTCCGGTATGTACTACTGCATTTTACATTTTGCACTGTCATTTTATTTCATTTCGTTTGATATTCCGCAGAATATTGATACTTCTAACACTTTTGCAGGCTTCCTCCGAGTACACTCGCCAGTCCCTAGAGTTGACTGCTTCGGTGATGGGGATGTTCCAGCAGAGCCTCGATCTTCTGGCCATGTATAGTATTCCGGTATGTTCTTCTGACCACGGTCTCAAACCATACATAAACTGTTTCACATAATCTGATGCATTGCCCTGTTAACACAACACTCAATACACTGCCCTCACGGTATCTGATGCACTGTAGCCTACAGACTGTTCACAGCATTACTCACAACATTCATACACTGCACTCAGTCACTGCATTCTGTACTGATACTCTATTTTGCGTAGCATACTGATGCATCTGCAATTTGTACTTTTCAGCCTCCATTCCTGATTCTTGCTGCAGGAGGTGCTCCAGCTGGTCCTTCGGTTCCTACCCGATGAGAAGGAGATGGCAGAGTATACCCCCGGACCAAGGCGGGGCGCACTCATGTTGGGAGTAGCTCTCAGGCGCCAGTTCCAGCTGACGACGAGTCCGAGGCGGAGGCGGAGGCGGAGTCATCTGAGGAGGAGATCGGAGATGGTACTGACTCGGGCTCAGATGACGGCGCTGATGATGATGCTCCTAGACCTTCGTCCAAGAAGAGGACGAGGACGGACCTCTAGGCCTGAGACCATTTGACATTGATCCAGATTTTTGCTGTTTTTCTTCTTCTTATTTTGCTTTTCTTTTTGCTAGTAGCTAGAGTACCTTGTATTGCTGTAGGCAGGTTTTTGTTTTCTCTAAAATTTTGTACCTGAAAAGATGATGAAATGACACAAACTTTTTATCTGAAAAAGTGTTACATTGATACATTTCATACACTGCATCGCGTTGCATCATATTACACCTCAATGTAAATGAGATTGATCTCCCGTCTGAAAAATCAAACACTTGTATTGTAATAACCAGATAATGGATCGGCCAACAGCAAAACAACTCAAACAAACCGCTGCCCATTTAGACCACTTGGCTCGTAACACAGTGCTTGGTTTAATCTGCATACAGCCCACATAGCTCACAACTGATTTTGAACACTGCTCATTCTAAACTCTGCTCATTCTGAACTTCATAGCCCATAACACAGTATTCTTAGTTCATTTTGTACGCAGTGAAAATAGTCCAAATCTGAAAAGATGGAATACAAAGGTAGAATCGGCAGAAGCTGAAACACACTCGGATGCAATCCGGAACCCACATGTTCACTGTTTCCAAGTGACCCGGGTTGAACCCCTGCGGTTTTACAAAAGAACCAAACCTGTTTTACAGAAATATGGAGAATGGCACAGCACTCTGAGCACAAAACGATTTGAGAAAAAGGGTTTTCAACCGGGTATTGAGCCTACGACTGAACATAGTGAAAAAGACTCAATAACGAAAAACAAAAGGTAAACAACCTAAACACGACGAGACACGCTCGGAACTGACTCAAAGCAAGAGTTAAGGCAAACGAAACAAAAGACACAACACACAGACGTGTTATAAAAACGAGGGACTTCTCAGATCATGAGGAGCCAGTTTCTCTGGGTATTGTTTCCCATCCTTTCTTATTTGTGGTTCTCACATCACTCGGCCTTCAAGCTCTGTTTTTCTCTAAAAGCCTTTTCCTCACTCTTTCTCTCAACTTACACCTCTCTATTCTTTATTCTCTCATTTATTTATCCTTCCCTGAGGTGTTTGATGGATAAATAAGAAGTTGTGGGTTCACACCCGATATGGTTAGCTCACAACTATTTCTTCTGGTGGCGTTTGGTCGATGCCCCAGACAAGGGAATGGAGTATCTTGATCCGTTCTGATTCATGCTTCGCACTTGGTTCGATACCTCGTTGCTCGGAGGTTGAGAGAGCTTTCAGCCCTTTAATGACAGCTTCAGTTGTGCCCTTCTTGGCAAGTATGCTGGCGATGGGGGGCAAAGACAGGAAGCCTGACTCAACCGTGCCCATAGTTCATCATTTTGACCATTTTTTTGTTTTGGTTTCTACGAAAACAATTTTGACCAATATGAGAGTTAGATTAACATACTTGTGCGATTTTTGATTTGAAAATCATGCAAGTCAGGTTATGAGCACTGAAAATTTTCCTTTTTTGGGTCCAAGAAAATGATCCAGTTTTGGAAAATGAAACAATTTTTGAGAAAATGGTCAACCTTAGTAAAAATTCTCAAAAACTATTTTTGCAAACGGTCACTGCTTAACGAGCGCAGAACTTACTCTCGAGATGTACAACCTCAGATCGGAAGGAAAACTGCCCCTTTTCTGAAGGACACTACATGGCAACGGAAAGTTGCCCCTTGTTTGAATGGCACCGCAGCGCTTTGAATGGCAACGGAAAGTTGCCCCTTGTCTGAATGGCACCGCAGCGCTTTGGATGGCAACGGAAAGTTGCCCCTGGTTTGAATGGCAACTCATGGCAACGGAAAGTTACCCCTTGTCTGGATGACGCCGCGGCATATTGTAAACAGTCCTCCTTAGTGATGATCACAACTAAACTCTCGGATACAGAGAAGACGAAGATGGTCAAAACCAATATATGGACACAGCCGCTTTGAAAGCGTTGGGGGCTGGACTTCAGAATGAAGCTGCCTACGTATCCCAAACATGGGAATCAAGCTTACGTAGTTCCGGTGTAAGGTACACTCGGGTATTAACCTCTCCTTTTACGCTCTAACTTTTGCCAAGGCCGCCCTCTCTGGGTTTTCAACCTTGCGAGCTTTGTTCTTCTTTTCTTTTCAATTCTTTTCATTTTTTCTTTTCCTTTTCATCTTTTCTTTTCATTTTTTTGTATTTTTCTTTTCTCTTTTTTTTTTCTTCTTTTTCTTGCTCTAATTTTTGCCTCGGTCGCCCTTCCGGGTTTTCGGCCTAGCGAGCCTCTCAAGGGTAAAAATGTAACAAGTCCATGCCAAATGGTTTTAGGGTTTTGAAGCCATCCGTATTCAGGAGAGTGGCTGTTGTATTGATTTGCAGAAGGATCCATCTTCGGCTTTTCGAGCACATCGGACACTTTTTGCCCCTAGTTCGAGGGGTGTTTCTGTTCTAGCTTTGCGAGATTCTTCCGATGAGGTCTGATCTTCTTGATCTGACTTTATTGGCCTCTTGTTCGAGGGCTGCTTCAAATATGGCCACACAGGCCTCCTTTAATGGTTGATCATTGAACATTCTGAACTAAGGTCCAAGGTTTGAAAGTAAGGGCTCAAGTCTCGAGGCTGAGAGCGATCCTAAGCTGCACAATCTCAAGAGCGATTCCACACAGGTCTTCACAGGACCGCGCAAAACATTTTGTTTTTGAAAGTTTTTAAGAAAGCGACAAATCGCTCGCGCTGAAAATAGTGTGGAACCAATCTGGATCAAGCCAGGGTCCTTCTCAGTACTCACGTTAACAAACAAGATTTCATTCATTAAGGGCTTTAGCATGCCTCTCTTTCTCTCAATTTGATCAAGTTTTTGCAAAGCCCGAGGAATTCCTTCCTCTTCGTTTTCACCGCAGTGTTCAAAAAGTTTTGAAAAACTTAGGTCAATGCAATGATTTAAAGGTGTAGAAGAGCAGGTGAGATGGACTGCCGTTTCATCCAAACGCTCTGGCACAACTAGCTCAAAGTAGCGATAAGCATGAGAACATGATAGCCGTAGCTGTTTCATTCAAGATTTCCTGGTTGCAACTGGCTCCACAGCAGAGACAGACTCAAAAGAAAGCAAAAGGATAATTACAAAACAAAACGGTGTTCGAGGCAATAACCCCGGAATCACCTGACATTCTATACAATGGGACTGACTCGACACAACAAGACAGACCCATTAAGCAAAAGACTGACTTAAGACAATGAGACAGACCCAAAACAAAAACAAAGAACTGACTCGATACCCAAGCCAGAAATTACAAAAAATGCATTCGTAAATGCTCAACATAGTGCGTGCCAAACGCCACATCTGAAATACACCGAGCACCACCCACAGGTGGTCCAACCCCAGATCACATGCTTGCAGCATTCTCGAAATCCAACAATTCAGTGGTGGCAGACTTTCCTGAGGTGGGTGGGAGGATGACCTCATTGTCGATCAAATCTTGCACTTCGTGGCGAAGATGGAAACAACCGTCGGTGCTGTGACCGGTTTGCTTGTGGTATGCGCAGTATAAGGCAGCATCATGTGTAAGAGGGAGATTCTTCGGGAGAGGTCAAGGTTCGAGGGGTTTGAGATGTCCTTTTTTAGCCCAAATTTGAAATGCCCTAGACAAAGGCATGTAGAGGGCGTGAAAGACTCTGCGCCCTCAAGGCAGGTACTTCGAAGTCTGAGGGTTCTCGCTAGACGTACTAGCGAAAGGGTCGGCAAGCACTGACTTGGCTTTCTGATCTTTTCCTGGTGCAGGGTTGGGAATGGAAGGAACTGTCTTGGCATGACGGGGCCTATCTCGATGTTTTGCCTGGCTTGAACTGCCTTCGGTTGGAGTGGGGAAAGCATCATCCACAGCTTTAGTCATGACTGCGAATACTTGCTGCTTATTCATTTCCCCAGCTTTCAAAGCCTCAACTGCCCACAGCAGTTGTCCAATGGGATCAGCATCTGTTCCCACTTTGTTCTTACCTCTAGCCTTAGCCTCATCGAGGGTTTGGGTTACTACATCAGAGCGAAACCTGGTTGTTGTTGACACATCATTGCTGTAGCTGGAGGCAACCTCTGGTTGGCTGAGCTCGGTCACAATCTACCCCAGTAACGGGGGCTCCTGTGGTACAAAATTCCCGGCATATGATGTGGCTGGTGGCGAAGCCGACATTCCGTAGGCGAGATCAGCCACAGACCTCTGGAGGTCACCAATCATTCCCATTAACTCGAACGTGGTGGGGTCACGAGCCTGATACAACTAGGGGGTCCAAATCGGGTGTGCAGCAGGTGACCTGGGCAGATGCGGTACATCAACATTGGTCTCATCCTGCAAGATGATCCTTTGGTCTAACACGGCTGCCATAACCACAATTTCCTATGAACTCTGCGTGATCATAAGTCCGCTGAACTGAACGGTGATGATGCAATCGGCGGTTGACGGATCAGACGTCTGCCTTGCCTCAGCCAAGGAGAACACCAAATCTCTGAACCCAAATTTCTGAACCTTGAAAGGGAAAACAAGCAGTAGTTCAGCCCAGACGGAAGCAGACACAGACATGACTGAATAACTGTACTCTACTACTGATCACTGTTCCCCAAAATCGCTGTCCCAAAACTGAGTCTGATACCCGCAGATATAACTGATTCCCCAAACTACTGATACTGATGCCCTCAGGCCTGATGCCCATACTTGTAAACAAATATGTGCGTTCCCTGCGGGGGGTCAACTCAAAAAGCACATAGCACATAACACACAAGTAAGAGCCAAAACACCCCTATGTTGGGGTAGGGTTTCCCTGTCCTATTTTGTCAGGAGCTAGGGTTTCACTACGCCCACAGCGGTTTCAAACAACCAAAAATCGGGTAAGCAACCTGTCCTAGCTTTGGAATGGTCACTATGGATTTCGAATATGCACTAGGTCGAATGGTCAAAAGGGTGCCCCGGTAACAACCGGGGTTGTGTTCCCATCATGGCAGAGCCCGTAACCGGTCAGCCTTATGGCGCGCTTCTTGAAGTGAGCCTCTTGCAAACCGTTCAGGAATAACAGATGGCAAACACGGTGTCCTAGGCGCACCGATGCAAATGCAATGCAAAGAAACACATAAGTGTAGTCAAAACAAGATATCATGAGTTCGAGTCAAGTTCTCTAACTCCCCAGCGAAGTCGCCAGAAACTGTAGACGTCCCCCGAACGTCACGAGGGGGGGAATCCCCTGTTTTGTTCGTTGGGGCTCACTACAATTCGGACTCAAATTGTCACAGTTCTTAATCTGAACCAAAGAGTCTAAATCCGGCAAATCATTTTGAAAAACAAATTTTTGTAAAGAAGTGCCAAACATGGACTGCCTTGCCAGATACAGAGTCGCCACCTAAATATTTTATTTTGAGAGAATTTAGGAAACCCTGACTCGTTTTTCTAAGGCCACGTGTCTGTCATCACTAGAGTTGCCTCAGCTCAGGAACTTGGGTACGATTGGGGAAGGTCAGCTATGAGCACCCCCTCTCGCCCGATCCGAAGATCGGCCTCTACTAATCACGATATCTTGTTTTGAAAACATTATGCGTTCTTATTCCAGTTATTAGCCTAGATTTACTATGTGATGCGCACAGCATACAAGTATTGACTAAATCGCTTGAGTTAGAACAAAACATTTCATGTTTGTTTTTTAAAACAGTTTGCTACTCGTAAGTAGGCTAAAATGCAGGTTTTGCCACCCTCAAGTGGGCTTTAGAAAAGATAGTTTTTGCCACTATCAAGTGGGCTTAAAACTCACGGTTTTAGTGCATTATTCTAACTCAGGTAATTCAACCTCCATCCACAGGCATTCAAGCAGTTATATCACATAAGCAAATAGCCTCATGGTAATCATGTTGTCATGGCAACACTCACACGCATGCAAGGATGCTAAAGCGTAAAAACTTACCGAGTACTCCAAGCCAAAACAAAAGCTATGTTAGAAATCCATGCATGATCCTAACTATACGGAAATGCCTAATGCGACACATGCAGGAATGCGAATACAATAGGCTCGGCTATTCTAAAATGACATGCGAAATGCTACAACTAACACGTATTCAATTTGGAATTGAAACACAAATGCAGTGGGGTTAACATAAGGTATGCTAATTATGAATGCACGCATGCATAACATAAGGTATGCTAATTTAAATATGTCCTAATACTAACCATCGAAAGCTAGCAAATAAAAGGGAAGAAAGAAGTAGGGTTAGAAGACATACACACACTCACACACACTTATTACACAATTACCCTTGCTCGGAGGGTCCAAATAATATTACACAACCAAATGAATACTGCTAAATTAATTATTACAGAACTTCTAATTAATTAACGAATTAAATATAGAAGGAAGATGGCCGCAGCCCTGCCTCGGAATGCGCGAATGGTGCATGCCTGACTCGTCCCGCCCGGAAACCCGTACCATGCCACTGTTGCCTTTGTTTACATTTCCTTGCTCCTTTGAAAATTTTCACGAGTCCCAAGGATGCTTCTCTGAACACTAAGGAGCATCACCGACCAAGTGGGAACATCATCGGCCAAAGGGAATAGTCACCGACCATTGGTTTAACTATTGGCTAATTGTATTTGGTCGTTCGGCACAATAAGTAGTCGGTCAGCCAAATTTTCCTGTAGAAATCTATTTTGACAGTAGCAGAGGACAAACAGTGTATGGTATGGGATTTTCAAGCAAATGTGTGCGTGGCCGCACTCCCTATCATGCAATGGACTCAAGGGAGCGTGACTCTCGACCCTCGGGCCATTAATTATGCATTTTCTTGCATGATGGCCTAAGAGACCAAGCTTGCCATTCAATGTGAAATGCATGCAACAAAAGAGATGAGTGCCTTACACCCTATCATGCTTGAGATCAAGGGCGTTGGCAACCGAGGAGTTCGACGTGTTTCGTCACTTTGAGTACGAACACACCTCACCCCTCATGCTTGGTTTGACACCCCAAACCAAGCAATGCAATGCATGTATACAAACATGGCCCAAATGTGCAAAATGACTAAGGCACAAAACATGCCAAATGCAATGTAACCTATGCATGCAAATGTAATGTATTAAGCATGCGAGATGCAATGCAATGCAACCTATCATGTAATGCAAACATGATATATTGTAAGCATGCAACTAGAGGCAATAAATCAAACATACTACTACACACAAGGATGGACTTAGACTGAAATGGGAGGCCTTAGCCACACCCCAAAACAGTGGCCAAAAGAGCCAAAAATGGCACAAATTATGCATGCAAGCATGCACACACCAAGGCCTATCACCTAAGCATGGGAGGGGGAGCCCTCAAGGACACTTAAGGGTGACAAACAAAGACATCAAATACTCATGTTAAACTCTGAAAAACATACGAAGGATGATGCCGAAATATGCTAGGAAATGGATGTAAAAAAAAAGGAGCATTCAAGGCCTCAAATGAGGGCATTACTCAATACCTACCCCAAGTAAATAAGGCATGGATTTTTCAATGCAAAACAGAGTTTTAGCATGCAAAAGGGACCCCTAAAACCCAATGTCATGGCAACCCAAAGCCTCAAACACATAAGCATGCACAATGCTCATTTTAAGGCTCAACTAGGCAACTCTTCGAGGCATGAAAGGGATGATGAGTGCAATCATGCAAGCATGGATTAGGGACTGAGACGGCATGTAAAATGACCCTAAATCATTGAAACAACCCAACTAAAGCATGCTCATAACTCACACCCTCAAGGCTCACAAGCCAAAATTCAAAGAGGCTATACCAAACATGGCAAATATGATCAAAACAGCACCCCACAGACCTCAAGCATGGTAAGACATGGCAAAGAACTTCACAAAGTTAGGCCAAAATATGAGAGCATGGTAGGCTAGATGCAAGATGCACTTCTAGGCAAAATGGAGGAATACAAGGCAAGTATATTAGGCATGAAAGGGGTCGTTAATCCGACCAAAAATAGAGGCATATTATGACCTAACAACATCCAAAAACCTCTGAAATGGTACCAAAGACAACTACTCATGCATGCTACCATTAAGAGCCAAAAATGTAAAAAAAAAAAAAAAGAGAGAGACAAAGGGAGAGGGGTGTCCTCCCCTATGTAAGACCTCAAAACCCTTCTTCACCACTAAAAGTCCACTAGATTTTAGTGGTGAGAAGGCCAATACACAAGAGGTTCCAAAACTTAACAAAGATAGTACAAAAAGGGCCAAACAAGGCCTAAGAGGGAGAGATCGACCCCAAACAACAAAATGACCTTAATGAAGTATCTTAAGCATGCAAATACAAGACTTTTATTAGTTATATACAAAGTCTGAAAATAGTTGCAAGATAGGTTAAAAAGCTATGCAAAATGGGAAATAAAGGGTGAAGTTCTTACCCTTGATGACCCTCTTCACAAACAATGCTCCAGCTGGTTCTTTGAGCTCAAAACCAATCAAGAACTTCAAGAACAGCTCCCTAGCACCTCAGTAGCCAAGGTAAGGTGTAATGGTGGGTGTTTGTGTGTAATAATAAGACCAAAAAACACACTTATACACAAAAGAGAGAGAGATATAGAGATGGGGGATATACAAACCCTAACCCTAATATCAGAGCCCTCTGGAAAAATGTTGTAACCCTAATGGAGGGAGAAGAGGCTCCCTCTTATAGAGCTCACTCTTGCAAAGCTTCTCAAGTAAGCTAGTCAAGAGGGAGATCCCTCCATACACGTGTATGGAGGGGAGCAAAGTGTATGCTAGTTAGAACAACTGGCATAAAAATATCTACAAAAGCAGATGCACAGTGGTCGGCCGGCCAAAAATGTAATTTGACCAAAATAGATGGCCGACCGACCAACCAGAGTGCCGACCGACCAAATATTTGGCCGATGGCAACAAAACCCAGCCGGTGGCCTCAAGCCATGGCTGGTGATGTGTGGGAATGGCCAACAAGCCATTCCCTGCCCCTCAAAGGCAAAACACAAGTGTTTGGTGCAAAACCAAACACAAAGCAGTCGAGTCGAGAGATCCTGAGGCAGGGTACGTGGCTGAGACCTCCGGGAACTCAAAACGAACACAAACATGGATGATCACTGAGTGTTCAAACTGTGACGTCCAAGTCTTGAGGACGGTCAAAAATGGGGTGTCTACAAGGTCTCCTCTCCTTTTGGAAGGGTTAGAAATTTTTGGCTGAGGCTTATACACTTCTCCCTCCATAGCTCTCTTGTTCAAGCTCCAAACCCCATTATTCTTGCACCCATTACACTACACCTCCTAGCACAACACCTCCACCATCCATCCAAGCACCTTGGAACTGATTTGCAGAGGTTGAAGGCTCATTACCTTGGTCCAGAAGTTGCTGAGGGTCGGCTCTACAAAGGTAAGCCTCAATTTTCCTTTTTTTTTGCATTATTTTGCTTCATATCTTAGCCCTATTTGCAAGTATTTTTGGGTTTCGACATAAAATGAACTTTTTTAAACTGAAAAATTTTTTCTTTTGAGCTTATAAACATGTTTTGTTAAGGTCATTTTTCTGTTGGGGGTCATCTACCCCCTTCCATGCTTCATTTCCTCATGTCTTGAGCTATGCATTTGAGCATTTGCATTGGCCTTGGTTTGGCCTTTTAGCCACTAAAATCTAGTGGATTTTCAGTGGCTAACATGTGTCTTTGAGCTTCAAAATCATAGAGGGGTGACCCTTTCACCCCTTGTTCTCTTTACTAGCTTTGTTGGGCTTCCAAAGGGCCCCTTATTTGCATGTTTTGAAGTCATGTTTTAGGCCCTATTTGGTGAGTTTTAAGGTCTGCATAAGCTCTGTCTAGAGCCCTTTTGGCCATTTTGAATGTCTATTATGCATGTGTAGAACAATCCTATTCAAGGCCTTTCAAAGGGTCTTTCACTTGCATGCTTCCTAGACTAATTTCAGGGCCTTTTTGGTGGGTTTTAGGACCCTCATAAGCTTGGTCCAGAGGTGGTTTTGCCATTTTGTGTGTCCATCATACATGTGTAGAATAACCTCTTGCATGGCCTTTCAAAGGAGCACTTCATTCTTGCATGTGTTGACTGAGTTTCAGTGGTTATTTGGGCATATTTTGGCATGGCATACTTCTATTTTTGGTTGGTTTGGTGAGCCCTCATGTGCTTCATATACGTGTAGTGTAAATCATGGTTCACTAGCTTACTTCGCATGCTTTGTTGACCCTTCATGTTAGCACTTTTTGGCCATGCCTTAAACTGATATTGTGCATATTTTGGACTGCCCTAGCTCTATTTTTGGGTCTCATGATTGAATGATGTTTGTTTTGCATACTT
>NW_021025438.1:829794-904993 GCF_004153795.1 Camellia sinensis
GTCGAGGTGTGGTGCGGTATGCCCATAAAACATGAGGAAGTTCGTCTGCCCACTTGCCTTTTGCCTTTTCTAACCTTTTCTTCAGTCCATCCAAGACGACTTTATTTGATGCTTAGGGTAATCGTGATTCATTTTTCCTAAGATTGTTAGCAAACTAACACTTACGTAGATGAAATCCGGCTATCTTTAAAATGTGCCTACATTATATAAAATTATGTAAGAGGCAGTTATAGTATATTCACAATGCGACTCGTATACTCACAATATAATAAGCTTTATATTTTTATGTAAGTGTTTTCATATGTTTGTTTTTATATTTTTATAATGCATATTATTTTAAGTACTAATCTCATTTTGTGGAGAATTAAATAAAATTGCAAGTGAAAGAGATTACCTAGTAATGATGAGCCAAAGCGTGTGCAACTTGAGATATGATTTAAAAACAAACTGAATATAAATTTTTCATACATTCGATTAAATATAAAAATAAATAGAAAATAGAATTAAAAATACTTACAGTCAAAAGAGAAGTAGAAGATAAGTATTAATAAAACACGACTGTAGAAGTTATTTGTTCTGACAATCACAAACTCATTACGTAATAAATATAAAAAAATCAGATGAAATTTTGGGACCACTGAATTCTTTCTTGTCAAAAAAATACACTTCAAAACAAACATATGAATAAACAAAGGGTTTTTTAGAAAAGTTACAATTAAAAAGATTAGACACCTACAACTTTCTTTGAATTTTGGCCACCCATGGTTTTTTCCAAATTTCATGAGATTTGGCCAAACTTTCATGAATTTTAACTAAAAAATTATACAACAAAAATTCATATAAATAAATATAAAAAAAAATTACATATAAATAAAAATAAAAATAAAAATAAAGATTGAATAAAAAAATTACATATTTGATTTTTTCAAGCATAGAAAAAGAAGTTATATATTTGAAGCCATTACAAACCGAAGCAATAGAACATGTACCATCAAAGCAATCAGGTGTCGATAGAGAATAATCCGAAAAGTTTATTCTGAACAACACAAAGTTATATAGCAACCTTCTGAATCAATAAACGAAGGAAAATAATAGTCAGTTTTTCTCTCCAACAAATCGATTAACATACTTTTTTTCCTTTTACTTTTTAATGAAGAAAATAAAAAGTGTAAGTAATAATGGTACACACAAAATAACAAAACAGGAACCCATATTCTTGGAACACTTGCAGTAAAAAATAAATAATAAACCCAAAAAAAAAAAGACTTATTTGTTTTTAATTTTTTTGAAATAAAACAATTTTTATGAACATTGAATTGTTTTTAAGAAAACCACACACACAAAATTAAGCAATCAAACAACCTAATTTTTTGAAAACATAAATTGTAAACACACAAACACAAATGTTGATATCAAAATTCAGACCCTTCTCTGAAACCATATTTGACCCCTCTTGGTAACATGAGACCGGAGAATATGCTCCATATTGTCATAAATCTAAATTGATAACGACTTGCATAAAATCTTCGGTATCATGTTACCAAAATTCTTTCATCTTCACCTCTCTCTCTATTTACTATAAAATCTTCCCTTTTATTTGTTCAATGATTTATTTCTTTTTTGTTGGGAGAACTACTATTGAAGAACATTGCAATCTTATGATTCTCTTTATTCGAAATATATATCTACTGCTTATCCTACAATGCAAGTGTAGTATTGTTAATTATATTTTTATTTTCTTCAATAAAAAGTTTCATTATGTAATTAGGTTCTATGGAGAAAAAAATATATTGATTCAGAATACTATTATGTATTTTGTTTCTTCATTAAAAACTTTCATTGTGTGTGTTTTTGGAGAAAAAAAAAAAAACAAATCAGCGCTCATAATTTTGTGTGTGTCTATTTTTGGAAAAAAATCGGTATTTTCTGTATTTTCATTAAATTAATTTATAGGTTCTTAATTTTTAGGTTTTTAATTAAACAGTTTGACACCTATGTGCAATTTTTTAGAGACTTAAATAGTTTTGGATTTTTTCCTCTTTCACTTTTTAAGCTATTGTTTCTTTTTGTGTATAAATTCAGCTTTTTTATAATTTGATTTGTTTGTTTGTTTACTTTTGTGAGAACACTATTATGTATTTTTTTTATTATTCATTAAAAAGTTTCATTGTGTGTGTTTTGAAAAATAAATAAATAAATAAATAAATTCAGTGTTCTTAATTTTGTGTGTGTGTATTTTTTGGGGGAAAAAAAAAGCAGTGTTTTTTGTATTTTCATTAAATAATTTTTAGGTTCTTAATTCATATTTATGCAAGCTTCTTTGAATAATTTGGCACCATGGCGTAGTGTAAAAGAGACCCAGTAATCAAAGAAACACAAACATAAAGTCAACCCAGACAACACACATTCACATACATTATTTAGGATATATAGTTGATAGTTACTCACAGATCAATAAATGTAACGCCCTCAAAATAACAACATTAAACCCATCAATAAAGATATGCATTGATATGTAAAAGTTCCACATTCTTCCATTTTTCAGAGTTTCATTACAAAAAGTATTACATGTTAACAACAAAAGCAAATGCCCTATGGACTTACAGCATTCCAAGTTAACACTTGGTTACAACAAAAGGGTACTAACTCGTTTACACATTAAGCCCTTGGCTTGAATTTACATGTAATACATCAAACATAAAACGACATAAGTATGCCCGCCTCTAGCCTCCCAAGCTATGTCCTTGGAGGTGGCATGCTACCTGTACCTGAAAATGATATTCCCATATAGATCTCGGAGTGATATACAAGTCGCCCCGCTCGAGCGTGGAAACCCCCGCTCGAGCATCAGACATAGACTTCCGCTCGAGCGTCGGATACAACCATCCAGAAGTTTTGCAAAACAGGTCCCCGCTCGAGCGGAGGGACAAAAACAAAGGATCACGCTCGAGCATAAAAAAACTCCCCACTCGAGCGTCGAACACTGTAGAGGAAAATACTGGGAGATGGATATTCCCGCTCGAGCACCAAAACCCCTGCTCGAGCGGAGAAGCAACAAAGAAGGCCCCGCTTGAGCATCAAAATCCCCGTTCGAGCGTGAAGGCCAAAATCTGGGCATCAACTCTAGGTTTTCAAACACAACCAACCTGTTTTAAACCTGCCCAACACAAACCAAAACTCCAATACAAACCAAGACTCTAATACAAATAGTAAGGGATGGAAATGAAAATAAGACAACAACACACTCCACAGAACCGAGTCCGAAATACAATAAATAAAGAAGGGGAAAACCGGGATCGCTATAATCTCCCCCCCATAAAGAATTTCGTCCCCGAAATTAGATATAGGTTTTTCAAAAACACGGTTTCTCAATTCCCAACAATATTGCAACTCAACGTTCATCAACTTGACCTAATACCGGTCATTCCATCTCTACTTAAGAGGCATTTCACAATATAATTTTCAACATGTATTATCAACATGCATTCCTTTGAATCTCAACAAGATTCAATATCATAATCCACAATTCCATAACATATGCAACATTAATATCATGCTTGCATTTCTACAATATATTTAACATACACAATGTTAAAATAAACTTCCATTTCGAGGCAAGTTCTACAATACTTTCATAAACCGAAACATTTACAATGTGGGGAATAAAGAGGGTAAGAAGTGTTACCCTTGAAGACCAGCAAGAACCAGCAGCCTTTAGACCCAAAAATGCAACCCTCAACCTCTGAAAACAAGCTCCAAGAACCTCCAAGTGATGATGGAAGTGTGTGGCTATGAAGTGGTGTGAATTAGGCCAAGAACAAGACCCTTTTGAACCCTCTAACACACCCAAATGTAGAGAGAGAGGGAGATATAGAGAGAGAGAGTGATATATATATCTTATATATCAGATTTTTTTCAACCCTTGAAATGGAAGGAGAGGCCCTCTATTTATAGAGCAAGGCAAAAGGCCTAAGCTTCTTAGAGAAGCTAACGCAAAAAGGTCAAAGGGGGCAAGCTTCTAAGGGAAGCTAAGGTAAAGGGGTCAAGCTTCTTGGAGAAGCTAGAACAAAGGTTCAAGAGGTTCAATCTTCCTCAAGAAGCTAAAACCAAGGGTTCAAAAGGTTCAAGCTTCCTCAAAATGCTATAACCAAGGGTTCAAAAGGTTCAAGCTTCTTGGAGAAGCTAGAACAAGAGTTCAAAAGGTTCAAGCTTCCTCAAGAAACTAAAACCAAGGGTTCAAAAGGTTCAAGCTTCTTGGAGAAACTAGAACAAGGGTTCAAAAGTTTCAAGCTTCCTCAAGAAGCTAAAACCAAGGGTTCAAAAGGTTCAAACTTCCTCGAGAAGCTAGAACCAAAGGTTCAAAAGGTTCAAACCCCTCAAGAAAAGGTCTCAGCCAGAAAAAGTGGCTAATCGGCCAATAAAGTTGGCCGACCGACCATAAAAGGTGCCGACCGACCATCAAAGGTGCCGACTGGCCATCACCAATGGCCGGTGGCAAGAAAACAGGGCCGGTGACCTCAAGCCATGGCCGGTGGGTTTAGGGAATGGCAAACAAACCATTCTCTACCCTCCAAAGCAAAAACCAACAAGTGTTTGGTCCAACCAAGCACAAAACAGTCAAGCTGAGAGATCTTGAGGCAAGGTGTGTAGCCGAGACCTCCGAGAACTCAGGACGAACACGAACAAGGGTAATCATCGAGTGTTCAAACGATGACGTTCAAGTCTTAAGGACGGTCAAAAATGGGGTGTCTACATCCTCTTTGTCTATCTATTGTCTGTTCTATTATTTTTATTTGGATTTCTTATTTGGGTTTTTCTTTATTCTTAAATTTGTGTGTGTGTGTGTGTGTGTGTTTTTGTGGAAATATATATAGATATATATGTATATATATAAAAATTGAGAGAAAGAATTGGACAAAACAATGAAGAATTGATTCATCACAATTGATATGTCATAATTAAAAAAAATAAAATAAAAAGAAAATTTGAGAGAGAAACTTTGGGCGAAAATAAAGCATACTGAACTCTATATGGGGGGGGGGGGAACTCTACAATAATCCATCAATAAGTCTAGAATACTTACAGTAAAAGTAGATAAGTGTAGATAAAGAATGACCTGAAAAGTTGTTTATTCTGAAAAACACAAACTCATAAAGCAACCTGCAAAAAAATTTACATTATTACATGAAAAGATACAACACAAAATAATGTTTGATTTAGTTGGAATATTTAGTATTACAGAAAGTATAATTAACATTATTACAAAAAAAAAACGAAAATATATATCTGTAGGACCCTAAATTATGGGAAAAAGCCCCCAAAAGGCCAAAAGTTTTTAAAAATTGAATTATGGGAGGTTGCTACTAAAAAAAACACATAAGAGAAACAAAAAATAACACAACATGGGCAAAGAGGAATATAAGTTTTTTCAGAAGGAACTTGATATAACATGATGGATCTTTTTATTTTCTATGAAAAGTATAATTAACACATTTTATGCTTCACAGTTTTTTAAATATATATATAAAAGAATGAATATAAACTTACAATATAAGTTTTTTCAGAAGGAACTTGATATAACATGATGGATCTTTTTATTTTCTATGAAAAGTATAATTAACACATTTTATGCTTCACAGTTTTTTAAATATATATATAAAAGAATGAATATAAACTTACAATATAAGTTTTTTCAGAAGGAACTTGATATAACATGATGGATCTTTTTATTTTCTATGAAAAGTATAATTAACACATTTTATGCTTCACAGTTTTTTAAATATATATATAAAAGAATGAATATAAACTTACAATATAAGTTTTTTCAGAAGGAACTTGATATAACATGATGGATCTTTTTATTTTCTATGAAAAGTATAATTAACACATTTTATGCTTCACAGTTTTTTAAATATATATATAAAAGAATGAATATAAACTTACAATATAAGTTTTTTTTTTTTTTTTCCAGAAGGAACTTGATATAACATGATGGATCTTTTTATTTTCTATGAAAAGTATAATTAACAGTAATACACCAAAAAATACAAATTGAAGACTGAAAACACTTACAATTATGTAAAATTTAAGAATAGTGAAGAACACTATATTTTTTAAACACACATTCTTTACACTACATTTTTTTTACACAACATTTTTTAATACACCCACAATTACACATGCGTATTTTTTGGGATTGAGACAAAATAAAACACAAAAACAAAAGCATCAAGGTTTAAAAGAGAACATTGAACATCAAATTCTGAAGTATCGATAAGCATTTTGCTTACGGTCAAGAATAATGAAAACATGATAGAACATACAAAGAAGAATTCAATTACCAACTTTTTTCCTTAATGAGAACAGTCATTTGAAACCTTGTTTAAGTAAGCAATTGGAGTACAAACAATATCAAAATTAAAAAAAATAAAAAAATTATTTCAAACATTAAGACCAATCCGAACATGAAAAAGGGATAATTAAAAGGCCTAAGTTGTTGGTGTTGTTGTTGTTGTTGTTGTTTTTTTTTTTCCTCTTAGTAAGCAGGGATCAATCAAAGTTGCTGGAAATAACTTATATAATTGGTGCGTATTTTTAGAAGTTTATTACCTAAGTGTTGTTAGTTTGCAATGGTTCCAGCATTTCATCAAAAACCTGGTGGCCAAAAGCATAGATAGAGAGGTCCACATGCTTAAAGAAAAAGTTCCTTAAAAAGAATGACAGTAATGTTAAAAATGTTCTTCCAGTGAGTCTATGCAATAAAGGACTTCGTTTGATACAGTTTAAAAAAAAAAAAAAAAAAGAGATTTGCTTGCTCATGCAAAAATCCCCCATTTCAGTGTTTTTAATTCGTGAATCCAGAAAAATATGTCTGGAAAACTCTGTTTTTGATTTATGGGTTTGTCTATTTTTGCTTCTTTGATCTTTGTTAACCAATATATATATCTATACTATTATGTATGTATGTATGTATATCAAAATTGATAATAAGAGGGAGATTTAAAAATGTATAGTTGATCTGGTTTAAGTTCTAGCTTGCTAAAATCTCTCTTTTTTCCTTCCCTATCACCTTTAATCATCTATTCTATTATACACACACAATTCAGTCACAATTCAGAGTTATACCATCACGATAATCATAAGAGAACTTACCAAATAGAAACACAACCAGTCATATATCCACAGGCTGCTTGCAAGTGTTATGAAGTTGCAGAATTTTTTATGAAGTTGCAGATTTTTTTTTTGCAAAATACAGTGCAGTTATTAAGAATAGTTCAGTGAATTCAGAACAAAATAGAAAATGCAATGATGCTATAACTGCGTGAGGACTGGAGACGTGGGAAGTGGGAAAGTGAATTGGTTGTTTCAATTTACGATTTTACCCCTAATTAAAACTGATGTAAGTGTAAGAAGTTAAGGTCATTTTAGGGAAACTTGGAAAAAAAATTTGAGAAGTGGCTTCATGACACCAAAATTGGTGCTTGCTTTTAATAATAGAATAGATAACATTACAGGACCCCTTCAAAACCCTAGAAAATCCAAAAACCCCTTCTAGCAAATTTACAGAGGTGAAGCGGCGTGGGCACTGGGACGTCTAGGAGTGTGATTAATGTTGTCCACGTAACATCGACAATTTCACATAAATCTATCGGCGGCAGCGTTGATCATGTATTGGTGCAATGACAACAGGTATGGGTGTCTTCAATATTATTTTGATTGTTTGTAGAACAATAGGACATCAAGGTCAATGCTCAAAATTGGATGTTGTTTAAATGATATATAATGTGGGGTTTTAGGTGATGTTAATATCGCGGTTTTAAGGGTTACCAGTGACACCAAATGTAATGTTGTGCATGTACGTAATGTAACAGACGCATAGTGTTTTAGTTAATGTTTGCATGATTAGTTGGTCTCGTCTAATATTATTATTTTTGCGGGTGTAGGGGTTACCAGTGATTACAAATGTGATGTTGTGCGTATATATAATATAATAGACGCATTGCTTTTATTTAATGTTGTTATGATTGTTTGGATCTCTTGCAATGTTAGTATTGTTGGAGGTCAGTATGAGGATAACATCAATAATGTAACACCAAATAAGTAACATTAACAATCCCCACAATTACTCCACGAAATCCTTAAAAAAATGGAAATGTTAAACCATATCTTATCCACATACACTCAAATCTCCAAAAAAATCAAAATCAAAGTCAAATCTCAAATAAGGGCAAACAAGCAAACTCTAATATTATTAAATCAGATCAATAATACATACTACTAATAAAAAGGACTAATCGATTTATAAAAAAAACATGTAAGATTAAATGGACTAACATTTTTCCAGATGAAATTTATGAGTAATTTTTTATTGTTATATTTATAGAAAAAATTAATTTGTATACATTATGAACTTCACTAATACGGGCAAGGAAGTTCCAAAGTACTACGTTTTCTCTTTTTGGCAAACAATATTTGTATTTTTAAAATTTTTTAATCTCTTACATAAATTCACACTAAAAATAATATTTATATTCTTATATAAAGTGAACATACCAATTTTGTATAAGCAACAAAATAAAACTGTGTCACTTGTTTCTAATTTTAAGTAACACTAAATTTTATTATTTATTTGAACATCACAAATTATATATATATATAAATATAATATTTATACTGTGAGGTAAAATGTATCACTATTTTTTCTTATTTTTTTATTTATTATTTATCATTCTCTTTTGTTATTTTTATGATTATTACTTAATTAATTGTGAAAAAAAAAAACTGCACTCCATAATTGGACTCTTTAAATATCTTGGAAGTATTATAGTCACAAAGTCCATATTTTATTTACTATTTTGGACTTTTAGAATTTGGACTTTTTTGACTCCTTGAATTTTTGTATCTTTTTTGTATCCACGAAAGATTAGCCTTGACGATCTACTCCGTCATCTAAGTATCCATATGTCCACATCAATTATTGGCATCAAGATACTCAGAAGAAAAAGACAAAATTGTAGAAGATAAGGCCTCTCTTCAACGATCAACAAAATTCACTCCAAAAAACGACAACAGCTACTGTAATTATTTGTGTCTGTAATTATTTACGTCTGTCAGTAGTAAGGTTTTTCCTTCACTCACTACTTTAATAGAGCAGATGACCCCTACCCTGCTCCATTAAACAAAAGTTGTGAGGTGTAACAAATTATAGTGTTAAAATTTTATCAAGATGAGAGGATTGAATGATGTACGATGGGGCCTAAAGCAGTACCCGACGTTATTATCCTAACCTTTTATTGATACGTGTCTAGAGTAATAGAAAGCTGATCATAAAAGGTGTCAAAGTCTTATATATTTATTATGTAGAAATTTATAAACTAGGCTTTTGGACTTTTTGTTCAAAAATTAGATGTAAGGATAAGCCTTTGGTTTTTGTTTGTATTTCATCAAATGTAGTGTATAAATTGGCATTCATTCCAACGGATGGAGCAATGAAAAAATTCTCTCCACTCTTCCTTGCAAAAATTTCTCCAACTTCTCAAACCCTCGTTTAAAAAATTCTAAGTGTTCAAGTCTTTCATAACTTCAAAGTCTGTGACATAATCTTTGTAAGTATACAACATAGTAATATGAAGTGTGAGTAGTCTCTGTTTTTCCTTAGATATTTTAAAAGGGTAACTTTTCTGTTCTATTTTTTTTTTTTGAAAAAAATTAAGTTTATGGAATGTTTGCTTCCTTGCTCATTAATATTACATGCTTTGAACCTTCATAGTATCTATTGTTTTTTATTTCATTACTGAGTGATCTTAGCTGAAGAACCCGTGTGAGCCATGGTTTGGCATTGGTGGTAAATTGTTGGCAGAAAGGGAAAGGTAAGAAATAGAAAATAAAAATATATTATGTTAAACGAGACTTAGCTTCAAGGTGGGAGTACATGTAATGAAAGCAAACATTGCTTACAAATAGTTTTACCAAATAAGAAAAAGAATTTAGAGTATAAGGAGAGCAACCTGAGTAGAAATATCAAAGAAATATTTTTCATATAAGAATTTTAAAATCAAAATTTTATATTTTTAGAAGAACTTAGAATTAAAATCAGATCTAGTACTGAGCTTATGCAGAAATTAGAAGATCAAAAACTAAGATATCAATTTTTGTTATCATGAGCCTCCAGTAAATCTCTAGTACATTATAGTTTGAAAATCACACAAATAAATAGACAGATAACTATAAAACAAGAAGCCTCACAGCTAGCTATACAACAGTTTGAGGATTTATTAGCATAAATGTAGAATTAATTAGAAAATTCTTAGCCCAACTTCAAAATAGTGGAAAACCACTAACTCACCCCAAAAATGGTATCAAAGCAGTGTTCAGTTTTAGGACAGTTTAAGTTAGTCTATGCATTTTGCTTACGGAAATAGAGT
The DNA here is from genome assembly GCF_004153795.1 of Camellia sinensis. Classification (NCBI taxonomy): domain Eukaryota; kingdom Viridiplantae; phylum Streptophyta; class Magnoliopsida; order Ericales; family Theaceae; genus Camellia; species Camellia sinensis. The sequence continues at coordinate 840,219 of NW_021025438.1, forward strand.
AGTTTTTATTTTTCGACAATTTAGTTATAAATTTCATATTATAGTAGCTTTTAATAATTTTAAAGTAGGATTTAATTTTGTGTATGAAAAGAGTAGAATATTGACATTTAGAACTCAACAATCATAACCATCATCTTAATATAGATAAAAATAAATTTCGTTGTAATTTTAAAGGTACTTTTACACATCAGCTCCATAGCGAACATAATTCTCAACTAAATAGTATTGCAGATCATCAGATTAATTTTGCAGAAACTATTAAAAAGGACGTAGATAAAATCAGTAATCTTTTTACTTCGTCTATAGACCATCTTCGTAATACTCGCAATATAATTAAAGACCAAGATAAAAAATTAGATTATATCCAAGATCAGTATAGTTCAACCTTACAAAAACGAATAGATTTAAATTTAGAAAAATTCTCCACCAAGCTTGTAAGAACCCACATTTTTCATCTTAATCATGTTCATGAGTATTTGTATGATTATGACTTGTTAAGCTTGCATGTGTATGTTGTGACTTGTATCTCATTCTTGTTGTATCTAAATTGTAAGACTTGTAAAGATGTTTGATGTATGACATTCCATTGGACTTATGCACGGCTCTCATGGACTACTCAGTTTTATGTGTATATTTTGCTTCCGCTCTTGTAAGCCCCATATTTCATACTCTGATTGTGTGTGATTTTGTAAGTCGGCCTTCGGTAACCTCGGGTTACTGGCCATCACGCCACCAAACTACTAGGGGCGGTTTGGGGGCGTGACAAAGCTAGAAATATAAACTCTAATTTCAACCATAAATATTAGTAACTTGAAGCAAATAGAGTTAGAGTTTAAGCAATTAATTGAAAAAATTCATAATCAGATACATCAAATAGCTAGACAAATAGAATAGATCAACCAAATTCAAGATAATTTAAAATAGAAATTTGAAATTTTAGAACAACTAATAAAATCTTAATTTATGCGTAGTGATAAAAAAAACTAATAGAGACTACCAGATTATTTTAAAACAAGCAGAAGACTTTCATAATAACCTAGAATGAATTAGTAGCTATCAAGGAATAAATCAGTCAGATAAAATATCAGTAAGACAAAATAATATAGAAATTTTATTTCTTATCCGATTGTGTGAAAAATTTGAAGAATTATCAGAACAACTACACAATTTAAAAAATCATTTAGCTTCGTTAAAAAGATTAATACTTCAAAAAGGAAAAGGAGTAGAAGGACAAGCAAGTAAAGCCCAATCTTGAATAAACGAAGAGGATATAACTAAATATTTTGAAAAGCTTAAATTACCAAAGAAACCTGCTTGTAGAACTTATAGAAAATAAAAATGTTTAAATAGTTAGTAAAAGGAAATAGCAGTAAAAGTATAATCAGGATGAAGATATTAAAGTAGAAGAATTTATAGATGTAGAACAACAAATAGAAAAATTTAAAAAGGAAAAACTAGAATTAATTCCAGCTAAATATGTATATAAGCTAGGAAAAATTCATAAAAAATAATATTTATTTAAACACTATGGTAAACAAATGATTAGTGTAACTCAAGAAGATGAAAAAATAGAGCTAAATTTAATAAATAGAGAAAGTTATAAATATGTTGTAAATGAACACCTCAAAAGGACACACTTAGGATTAAATTGTGATAGGAGTTAAGGCTTTAGTTAGAGAAGCTTTAGGAGCTAAAGTTTTTGTATGTCTTTATGATGATAGGTTTAATGATGTAGGACAATGTATTTTACGCAGCTATGAATTAGATATGAATTCGAAAGGAGGAATAGTTTATTTTACACCAGATTTCCTTTTACCGACTTCGACCTTTCATAAAAAGATAAAAATAGGAATAAAAAGTAGAGGATATAAAATGAAAAAAAGGAAAAAGAATTTATTAGTTTGCACAGGGTTTTTAGGCTTAGCAGTCTCAGAAAGCAATATCCATTATAGACTTACAAATGATCAAATTGTTAAGATATTAGGCGCAAAAGGAATAAAGGCACTACCACCTAAAAAATATAATTCTAAAGATAATGTAGCACTAGATTGGAATTTAGGAGATTTTCTAGGACAAAAGAGGTTAACCCCTCAAGATAATTTATTATATCAAAAAGTAGATGGAAGTTATTCAGTAAGATTTACTCAACACACATATGTAGCACCAGAAAAATCCGAAGATGATGAATTTAGTAATGTAAATAGAGAAGAAAGTCAAGATAATCATAGTGACATAAATCAGCTTTATGTAATGACAGAGGAAAAAATAATATCACAAAATAAGATATCTACTATTGATGAGATATATTTGAAAAATTTCACCCTAAGTGATATGAATAAAATATTAGATACCAGACACTATGAATATATAGCTAGGGGAGATACCCATTATAGCGATCCCGGGTTTACCCTTGTTGTACAGTGGTCCGGACATGTGTCCGTGGATGTTGGTAGCTGTTTATTATCTTGTTTGCATCATCTTTACTTTGTATATTGAGTTATGGGATGAGTTGGGCAGGTTTGTTTCAGGTTGGTTGTGTTTGGGAGCCTAGTGTTGCTGCCCAGATTTTTGGACCTTCGCTCGAGCGAGGAGTTTGTCGCTCGAGCGAGAGTTGAGTTTGTGTCTGGTGGGTCGAGCCAGAGTGGCTTCGCTCGAGCGAGCGATGGCGTCTGGTTCTGGACCTGAGAGTTGCGTTTCTTGGCTCGAGCGGTCTTGTTTGTTCTTCGCTCGAGCGAGAGGTCTGTCGCTCGAGCGTGCTTCTGGTTACAGACCTGAGGATTTGAGTTGTTGGCTCGAGCGAGCATTCTTTCGCTCGAGCGCACTTTTGAGTTTTTGGCTCGAGCGAGGACTTCTTGGCTCGAGCGAGAGTTTTCTGTGTCTGGTCGCTCGAGCGACAAAGGCTTCGCTCGAGCGAGCGTGTTTTATATCAGCGGACAGTAGCGTTTTTGAACATCACTTTTTCACTCCCTTTTTCTTTTTAACCCTAGATCCGAGACTCTCTCTCTCTCTACACTTATATTCTCTCTAAGAATTGATCTCCCTAGAGTGTGAATCTAGCCTAGGGCCTTTGTTAAAAAGATAGAGGGCGTTGAGAGCTTTGGAACCATGTTTAATTTTTTTATGTGTAATGTATATCAATATTAAATAGTGATGTGTAATTAATGTATATCAACATTAGATATAAGGGTATAAGAGTTTAAAAAAATAGTATAAATTAAGAAAAAAGATCTTATGAAATAAAGATATAAATACATAAGACCTTATAAAATAAAAGTATAAATATATGAAACTAAATAGATTATAAATTTTCTTCATAAATTTTTTGAACTAGAATATTTCTAAATAAGATTTATCAATAAAAATTTCAAAAAAAAAAAAGTTAAAAAGTATAGAAATAAAATACATGTGTGTACAAAAGTAAGCCAAGTCAATACATAATGGTATCCATAAAGTTAAGAGAAAATATAGCAAATTTTATAATTTTGGCATAATTATGGTGACATTTCTTTTAGTAATATTGAAGTGATTGAAATTTATAGATGGACACAAAAATAAATAAGACAATATGTCTTTCAGTTTAAAAACCATGATAACATTAATATTTTATCCATATGTTTAACGAATTACTAATAAAAATAGATAGGTGTTATGTGAATTAAAATATTAAAAAAAATCTAATACTATAATTATATCAAAACTTGTTGGGCTTCTTGTATTTTTTTTTCCTCTAAATTTTAGAAAGATTTGTGTAATTTTATCCTTCTATAAATAAAAAGGGTAAACTACACTCACTTCCATTGAGGTTTAGAACTTTTGATATAAATACACTAATCTCCCTTTTAATAAGATTAAAATGATCGAAATTAATGTAAATGGTGGGTAGACATTATAATAAATAAAAATACATATACATTTAAAAAAAATTGATGAAAATATATTTTTTTTGCATTCATACAACTAACGAATTATTGATAAAAAAGTGGCTAAACTATTATGTGAATTAAAACTTTAAGGGGGACTGGTATAATTATGTCAAAAGTGTGAAATTAATTATATTTTTACTAAATCTCAAAGGATGTGGATACAGTTTATTAAAAAAAAAAAATGCTTTTCCTAAAAAAATAGAATAAATTACAAATACACCCCTTGAGATTTTCTTAAAATACAACTTATCCTATGTAATTTTAAAAATTACATCTCGCCCCTTGAAGTTTTTAATTTAATAACAAATAGCCACTTTTGTTACTTCCTCTATTCCAAAATATTAGTGCTTTATTTCATTTTTCAATCTCCTAAAATATTAGTCTACTTTCAAAAAATAAGGACTACAATAACATGAATGTTTTATTTTGCCATTCTTTTAAATTCATTAACATTAATATTTTTAAAGTGTAATAATTGTTCTATCAAAGGTTGTTTTGAAAAATTAAATGTTATAATTGTACTACTAAAAAAAGTTAGATTACATGTATTGCGGACATTCTATCCAATGAAATTGGAAAATTTTTAATATTAAGAAGGGTTGAGATCATAATTTCAAGTATGAAAGAAAAAATAAAATGAATACATAATAAATGGTTACCTCACTAATTTTATTTGAGAACTAATTTTACACTAATTCATAGGATTATTAATCATTTTACTATTAATCCTGTTAATCAAACAAGGCCTAAGAAAATTTAGTTCCGAATAGGAGCTCTTAACAGATTGATGAACTCTATCAAGTATGGCAGACATTAATAATAATAAAACACAACTCACTCATATATATAAAACAAAGCTTGTAGATATGTACGACCTGAAAGTCGTACATAGCTCCTAAGGAGACACAAATACCTCAATAAAAACTCTATATATTCAAATTTCTTTTTTTCCTTTCTTGTTTTGTCTTTATTATATTGTTATAATGATCACTAACCTCTTTATAGAGAGGACTTTTTACATTCACCAAATACATTCATGTACTTTCCTAAATAAATACATTCACCAATACACATTGAACTTAACCAAATGACACTTCAAACTTTAAGATTCTAATACATAAACTAAACATTTTAATGTATCTAACATTAATTCTAAATTAAATTCCAACAAATTCCTCTTTAATTTTGAATTTCGTCACTCCATGTTTTCACCAATGATTCTTCACTAGGATCAAACACATCTTTCAGTTGCTTCTTCAAGTTTTCATTTTCAGCAAATTTTTTTATGTACGAGTCACACAAATCTGCATACAAACTCGTTAAAGTTGATATTATAGCAATTCTAGTTTAGACTTGACCCATTTGGTGTTTTGAATCTGGATTTCATTGTCTTATATGGTTATTCATCTTGTACTTCATTAAGTTTGGTTAGTAGAGTGTCTTGTTGGCGTTTGGAACAGCTTGTTCATGTCTTTTTGGCCTCTTCGCTCAAGCGTAATTCTTACGCTCGAGCAGTTTTTGAGAACTCACAGTACTTTTACAAGCCTACAAAGATGCTGAGAGGGTGGCATTCTTCGCTGGAGCAGTCTTTATTGTGCTCAAGTGGTGTTGGCTCGAGCGATGTTTCTTTAGCTCGAGCGGTGGTCCTCTGCTTGTAAAACTTTTGAGCGTTGGTATTCTTCGCTTGAGAGGTCACTTTGTGCACTCGAGCGGTCCCACTTATTGTGTCTGGTTGCTCAAGCGACATTTCTTGCGCTCGAGGGGTCTGAGCGTATATCAGTTCGTAAAAGTCACTTTTTGGGTCACTTTTTCATCTCTCTGTCTCTAAACATTCTAAAACCCCTAAATCTAGAGCCTCTCTCTGTAGAACTCACATTCTCTCGACAAATACACCTAAATCCCTTGATTTCTTCACCCTAGTTTCCTTGTCAAAAACGTAGAGCTCGACGAGGGCTTCCATTTAATTTGAGCGGATCGTCTTTTCGTTGTCGGTGGTTTTTTCGGCTTGTCTTCTCTTCACTTCAAGAGGTAGGGTCTATTTCTTTAACTCGACGTGAGTTCGTTGGTGTATTTGTGGTATATTTTGATATATAGATCTTGTGATGCTTATATTGATTTTTGAGGTATATTTTGTGTGTTGAAGGTTTGTTCAAATTGGGGGTTGTTGGTTATGATTTTGCTATTAAAAAGTATTCTTGGTATACAAAACTTGCATATGATTTTGTAAAAGAGCAAAACCCCAATTTATAGAAGAATCCTAAAAGAAGTTGATTTTGGGAATTTGGGTAGAATTATGGAAAATGGATTTGGTTGGAAAAGTATGTTGATGTTTTGGAAAAACACCGAGTATTAAATACTCTTTTGGAAATGTTCTAGAAAAGTGATTGTTGAAATTGTTGGATTGTATATCCGTATTGTTGTCTTTTAATTATTGTATTAGAGATAACTGTTTTGGCAATCGGTAGAGAATAGTATTGCCGTATGTTAGAAATTGCATGTGGATTAGGCAAATTAAAATCATACGTGTCATGTGCACGTTATGGATTTTGAAATGGATTTTGGAACTGGAACTGGAACTGGAACTGTGTATTTTCGAAAATGTTGTTTTGGAAACTCTCGTATTATGTGTTGGAACATTTGCATTGTTTTGGAAAACAATATTTTGGATCATATGTATTGTGCTATCGGAAAAAGGTAAATAAAGTGATAAAGCTGTGAGGGGGTGTTAAAGCCGAATTAAGTTGGCTTTTGTGTCCATGGTGCAAGAAGCAAACCCGCGCAATAGGTGTCGAGCCTTCTAGTTAGTGCCGGTAAAAATGACCTTGTAACTTGTATAGTTACTCGTATGAACATCAGTCCTGGAGATTTATCCATTTTATTTATTATCATTTTGGTTTTGGAACAGGATGTTTGGTTATGGTTTTAACAATGTATTTGTTGGTTGGTATTGAGATACCTAGATTGGTTTTTGGAAAGAAATTTTATATCTACCAGATGCTTTGAACTCGAAAAGCGTTTTAATTAAACGTAAGGTTTTGATAATTGGAAAGAAAGGATTTTGTTCAGAAATCAAATGGATTTGAAATTGCATTTGGGGATATTGTATATATGTATTGCATCATGATCATTTATGCTGGTGGAGCATGTTTAGTTTTTGAAATATTCTCTACTGGGCTTTATGCTCACCCTACGTGGTTGAAAATATTTTTCAGGTGCACATGTGTGGATGTGGACTGAGATGTGAAGTTGTGTTCGAAACCGTGTAGGGTGGTTCTGTTATTTGTAGGCCATGGCTATTCATGCCATTTATTGGTTGTGTGCCATTTTGTTAAGGGTTACACCCTTTGTGTATGATATAAGCCTCTGGGCATTCAATTTAATGTATAACACCTGTGTATGTTTTCATTACAGGGCATCCATTGGATTTAGATGTTGTATCTAGGAATGTATGAAATCGGATAAACACACGTATTGTGCAACTATATTATATACATCTGCATGAGGATTGTTATCTATTATTTATTGTTGGGTGGTCTATTCACGTGGGCCAAACTCCATAAATCCAGGGCGTGACAAATATCGCGAATCTAAATTCCATAACGACTTTTCAGATGTTCAGTTGCTTGAAATGTAGCTTGTTGCTCAGCTTCTTTATTTCACTACTAAAAAAAGTACTTTTTGTGACCACTACAAGCCATCGCAAATAATAGATACCGTCGCAAAAGACCTTTTGCGATAGCCCATGCAACGGGTAATGGGGGTCGCAAATGTGGGGGTGAAAAATACTTTTTGTGACGGCAAAGCAGCTATGGCGGCCGCTATTTTGCTGTCACAAATATCAAAGAAAAAATGCTAACATGTTTTTTAGCGACTATCTTGTTATCGTCGCAAATAATTTTCAATGACATTTGTCGCAAATAATTATTTATTAGAAGATTTAGATGAAACTCCAAAGTAGCATTATTGTACCATGCATATCACAAGCAAGAAAACAAAATGAATAACAATAATAATAGGTACATCCGTAGCGGACAAACACAAAAGCAAACCGCTACGCATTGTTATCTTACTAATTCGTAAGTTTACATACCTCAGTATTGCTCCGAGGTCTAGAAGAAAATGCATCACTTGGAAGAATACTAAATATCTTGCTAACTATAGCAGGATATACTCCCTTAAATATGTCATGCATTGCAGTTTTAAATTTTTCTTTATCTAGTCAAATACTTTTCAGATATTCATCTATGGGAGCAGTACTAAGTGAACAAAAAAAAAAATGTAATACTAAGAGCAATCAAAAGAGAGAGAAGGACCAAGGTAAAGTACTTGGAATAAATAGGTGAACTTTAGCACTAGAATTTTGCTTCCTCAGCTCTTCTAATAATTGCAACATAATGTCAATACAAGCAAGATTTTAGATGGTGATGTAAATGAATAAAGAAAAGAGGATCTAAATTTCAATAAAATAAGATCATTGACCTTGTCAATTAGGAACATGAAGGAAGTGAACTATTTAAGGAATTAAACATGTAGATATAGATGTTGAAAAATAAAAGAAACTGGAAAAATAAAATAAAGTTATAAAACCATAAATTAGAGAGAATTTACCCATGTTGGAAACATTCAATTCCAGTATATTCACATGCAGTGGTTATTGTAATCCATTTCTTATATCTATTTATCAAAAAAAAAAATCCATTTCTTATATCCATTGGAGAAGAACTCAACAGTCTAATAACTTTGTTGATTCATGTCTGAACATCTGAATAAAAATAATAAGGCAGACAACATATGTGCATAGGTCATACCTCGATAGGATGTATGATAGTTTTGTACTTCTTCACAAATGGTGAGCATGTCTCTTATTGAACTGAAAAAATAAGCAATGCAACAGTAAGCAAAACTACAGGTGAATAGTTTGTGAACATAATAACTAACAATTTCTTAATTTTTTTTTTTATAGAAAATTGGCCTCGGTACTTATGGAATCAATTCCAAGTACCACCAAATTAAAAAGTATTCAGATTTTTCCCCATTGATGTCCATGAACAAAGTGGTGAATTTTCCAATGCAGATCAACTTTGTTCTAAATATGGACTCAATTCATCAGAAAATCCCTAAAAATTAAAAATTAAAATAAAAGAAGAACTTAATCTGTTGCAGACCAAAATTTTCAAAAAGCACGTTGCAAATTTTGTTCCAAAAATTACAAAAAGCCTTTACAGCTCCATTACTCTGCATCTTACATATAATGTGCTTGTGTATATATGTACAGACAAATAAAAATAAAATTAGATACATATAAAAACATACAAACAAAATCGAGAGAGAAGGAGAGAGATTACCAGCAAGTGGATTTCTGGACCTCTGAACTAAAGAGGCCTTGAACTGAAGAATCTCGGGAGCAGCCTTCTCGGTCCACCATGCCCACTTCAAGAGCTCCGCGTTGGTAGTTGAAATCAGCGACTCATAGTCGAATTTTGGGATCTATTGATTTTGTTCGATCAACAAGAAAATAAATTAGAGTAGTACTCCAATTATACTGAATCAATACCTCTAATTCAGCGAAACCCTATCGTTCATGAACCAGAAAAGTATATATGTAAGGTAATGTATGGTTGGTAGATATAGAGATTGAGAGAGCAAGAGATCGAGAGAGACATTTATATCGGTGTTCTTCAAACTATGATCAGCGAGAGAGAGAGAGAGAGCGAGAGCGAGGAACGTCCAGATTTGGCTAGGGAAAATATAAATCAAAGAAAATAGGAGAAATAAATGGGGCAAATATAATATTTTTTGCCACGGCTAAATAGACGGTGGCAAAAAAATAGACAAAAAGTCAATTTTCTAGTAGTGTTTGCTGTTTTTTTCTTCCATAAATCCTCTTTTTCCAGTACTCATCTTCAACAGTTGTTATGAAAAATGGATTATGATTTGGACCATACCTCTTAACTGCATAACTTGCTGGTGGAAGCAACAATTTCTCAAGAATTTCCTTGATTACAACTTTGAATGAAATCACCACTTCAATTTGTCTGTTCTCCATTATGGTCTTGCACTGCATCCAAAAACACACTTCGATAATTACCTATCCTCAGTTTCAGATTGTCTTTGGGCTTCACACTTTTCAAGACACTCTTGTCTTGTGTTCCAGTCACTGTAAACAAATTTTTTTTATCACAATCTTCTGAACGAGTCAAATCCATATGAACCCGGAGAAACACTTGTTCAACGGGTCAAATCCTTATGAATTTGTAGACACATGCATAAAAAAAATTAAAAAATTAAAAATTAATTTGGTTAAGAAATAAAAAATAATTAATTTACCTAACAATTATAAATCTAAATTGTTGGGTAAAATCTAAAGCATGCTCTAATAACCCTTACCTAATGTAGTGTTGCTATAGTTTTTATTATTATCTATTATTTAGTTTTTTTGTTTTTCTCTTGCCTTCGGTGATGTATTCTGAATTCTGATTGCATGTTAAAATACCAAAACTTAGAACGTAACCTATAAAATGGAGTAGGAAATCCCTACCTCAGAGAAAACAACCCAAATGGTGAAGACAGAGATGAGTGCCCAAAGACCAAAATGCTCCAAATTGCCAAATGTTCAGATTAAATGAAAGCTCTTGACTCCCTCTATCTTTTTAATAAAGCAACTAGGGTTGAAACACTCTCTAAACAGATCAAACCTAAGAGAGAAGGTGAGTAGGGAGAGAGAGAGGTCGAACCTAGGGTTTGGAATCAAAAGAATATGAAAAAGACTGATCAAATCCCGCTGCTGTGTATTTAAACTGGACAGGCTCGCTCGAGCGAATACTTTGTCGCTCGAGCGACCAGACACAGAGAATCTACGCTCGAGCCAAGGAAGCCTTGCTCGAGCCAACAACCCAAAAGCTCGCTCGAGCGAAAGAAAGCTCGATCGAGCGAAGAACTCAAACCCTCAGGTCTGAAACCAGACTCACGCTCGAGCGAAGGAACTATTGCTCGAGCGAAGAACAAACTAACTCGCTCGAGCGAAGAAAAGCTCGCTCGAGCCAAGAATGCAAAGCTACAGGTCCAACCCAGACGCAAACTCTCGCTCGAGCTACCAAACCCCCGGCTCGAGCGAAGAACCAAAACAACATCTCGCTCGAGCGACAAACTCCTCGCTCGAGCGAATAACCAAAATTCTGGACAACAACACTTGGTTCCTAAACCCAACCAACCTGAACAAACCTGCCCAACACATCCTATAATTCCAAAAGAGAAAATAAGGAATAACAACAACAACCATTATACAATGACAGAATCTACGGAACAATCCGGATACAATAATTAAATGGAAAAAGACCGGGGTCGCTATAAATTAACTATTAAAAATTCGAATGAAACCAAAGCAACTAATTAATTACAACATACGAATCTAAAAGCTACTAATCTAATGGACCCGAATGGGAAGTGAGGAATCGCATGCGCACAACCAAAAACATCCTCTAGAAACCTCTTTGTTTGCTGCCAGAATTTGCTCTATTTATAGCTAGAAAGTCATTGTGTTTTGACCTTAGGATGTACTCTGTTCTACTATAAGAATACCACCGCCTATACAAAAATTGGTGGCCGGCCGGCCTGAGAGAGTGGTCGACCGTACAAAATGATGGCCGACCAGCCACTATTTCTAGGGAATACCATGATGAAATAGAACAAAATAGAGTGTTTCTAGGAGATGTTTATCCTCACTGCCGTTCCCTATCATGAAGATGATCAAGGGAGGAGTAGATTCGATTCTCAAATCATCAATCATTGCAAATTTATTGCTTGATGATCTTAAAAACGATAGGACAAGAGCTCAATAGATGAAACAAAAGGTAGACAATACCTCCTCCCTATCATGGAGGTACCTCAAGGGAGGGGGTAGACTTGCTTCATGAATCATCAAATATCACTGAAATAGTATGCGATGATTCAAGATGCAATAGGTTCAATATAACGTCCGACTGAACCAAACCAAATTTTATTATCTTTTTACTCCAATTTTATTAGCGTTTTACATTATCTTTCCATTTTCTTATCTTTTCTTCCTTTTTGTCCAAAGGTGATGATTACGTCCACTAAGTCCACAACAATAAATCATAACAATCATGACTTGGCCTGAAAAATGAGTTTTTCAAGCCCTTTTCTATGGGGTTGGGGGGGGGAATTACAAAGGAAGAATCAAACTCATTTACAAGCGATAATGAATTCAAAGTCAAACCCAAAATGAGTGATAATGACTTTAAATCCAAACCCAATAATCAGATATAATGACTCTTTCCTTTGTGATTTCCAAGGGTCTAACTAGAAAATTAGTCCCTTAGAAGTAATGCCCCGTCGATAAAGGGAAGTGTCAAACAAGAGATCATGCTTAGCATAAAAGATATCTAATGCCTTGGTAATGAACCTCCGAAGAGATTAAATCATTTAGCATGAGGGTTATCTTTCTTATGCCTTGAGTAGTATTCTTTTGTTTGATACGACTCTTAATCAAAAGAAACAAAGAAAGAAGGGATTTTATAGATTATGAATGAAAAGTGAGGGATTACAATGACATGAATATATGTATGAAAGCTATAAACAATGAAAGAAAAGACTATCAACTCAAATGGATTGAAAGCTATGGCCTATACACCAAACCCATGAGGACTTACAACAACACAACTATAATATTCAAAACATAAATTAAATAAACACATTAAACAACCCCTAAACTCCAAAAACCAGTGGCCAAAACCAAAAGAAACAAAGTAGAAAAAGGTAAAGCAACAAGCTATGGAACAAATCCTAAGGAAGGGTGGCTAACCCCTTCTCTTTTTGTGACTTTAAATCACATTTTTAAACTTAAAATAGCTCTAAAATCAGTATGAATATACAAGAAAAAAGAGACAAAAGGCAGTTAAAGAGTTCAAAGATTACCCCTTTAAAGAGAGAACGAGCTTCCTAGTTAACAAACCACAAGCTTAACACTCTCTAGTAGTTGAAATTATCTTTAAGAACCTTCGCAAAAGCCTCAAGTTTAAGCTTAGAATGTGTATTTATAGTATATGTATATTGCAAGAGAAGAAGGAAGTGTGTTGGACAAATTATGGTTCTTGGCAAAATTTTCTAATCCCAAACCATGAAAGGGAGCCTTGTATTTATAGAAAAATAGGTTCTTATGTCGGAAATATCTATAAAGTGACAACTGGTGCAAGGCATGCACATGGGGACAGCTGGCTGCTGTCAAAATATCTGCTACGCTGAACATGGCTGGCCGGCCACGAGGAGGGATGGCCGGTCACCTAAAAATGGCCTGTGGGCCACTTGTTGGCCAGCTCTTCTCTGAGTGGTTAGACTAGAAAAAATAAGGTTTTGGTTTGAAGGGGTGCAAGGTTTAGGTTTTGAAAGCTTGAAACCAAATCATTTTGTTGAAGAATTGAAAGATTTTACAGCGCAACATTTCATCATCGAGTGTTCAGAGTGAGGCGCCCCAGTCTTAAGGGCGATCAAAAATGGGTATCCACACCATCCTTCTTACTTAAGTGTAACAACCTCTTGGTAATTTTGAACATAACATCTTCTTATAATTACCAATTGCATAGACGCAAAATGACGTATCTGTTTGTTAGTGTCTTTGACATCCACACATTTTGCAAATACCTATTTTTTTAAAACCCACTTGACAACATAGTGTAGTCAAATTTCTCATGCCATTGTTTCACTTATTTCAAATCATAAAATGATTCTCAAGCTTACAGGCTTTCCTTATCCTCGAAATGAAAAACCCTTTAGGTTGTTCCATTATCGAAATCTTCATTTAGGAAAGTCGTCTATAACACCCATTTGATGTAACTCTAGATTCACACAATTGCGATCACAAACACAAAAGTTGGTGATCACACATCAAAGTAATCTAGACCTTCTTTCGTTGGTAACCTTTGATAACAAGTGTAGACAACCCATTTTGACCGGTCTTAAAAATTGGGCACTTTCTATTGATTACCTGATGATGACAATCAAAATGTGTTTTTCACAGAATCCTCAAAAGAGAGATGGAATTTGAGCTTTAATCCCAACCTTCACACATTTTTGGCTGAACTATTTTAGACCTTCAAACCCTTTTTTCAAAATATTTTTTCAAATATTTCCACGATGTTTCGAGGCTCCTATTTCAATTAAAATATTCCACTTCTGAGTAAGGACAAAGTGGAAATAAATGGAAGGGAGGTAAACTGTTTGAAAAACATTTAAAAACATATTCTTTATAGGTTTAGAGTTGAAGGAAATAGGAGGAGATGGAAGAAAACTGGTTTAGGAAAAGGATGAGCATCAAATCGTTAAGAAGAAAATGAACAAATTTCACTAAGTTAGGCATCTCTCTTTGTACACTTGGAATTTAGTTGTGAGACCACCACTATGGGAAAGTAGACTTCTAGGGATTTAATTTAGACCCAAGAATCACCTAACACTAAGTCTGGATAAGGGAGATATACCTGTTTGAAGTTGGGCTTAAAAGTAGATTTTGTTGACCTGGCCTGAGGGAAATTAACAACCTTTACTAAATTAAGAATATCTCCTTGTACACTTAGAATTTAGATGTTAGGACACCACCATTGGAGACTAGACTTCTGGGGCTTCAATTTAGACCCAAGCATCACCTAAAACCAAGTTCGAATAAGGGAGATATGCCCATTTGAAGTTGGGCTTAAGAGCAGATTTTGTTAACCCGGCCCGAGTCAACAGCAGACCCTTTTTTTTTTTTGGTTTTGGTTTTGTTAGGACATCCCATTGACCCATTTTCTGATCCATTCAAGTGCACCCATTCATCCTCCATTATCTCTACTCACCCTCCATTATCAAAAGAGGTTTTGGCCTTGTCATAAAGGTTGAATCAAAAGCAACAAAGTCTTGATCATCATTATCATCCTTGTCATCCTCATCTCCTTTGTCTTCCACCTTGTCCCCCGTTCCTTGACTTGTTTATTCCTTCATGGCTTATACATTCAGATGGTATATTGAAGAGGGGAAGGATAGACAAGGAAAGGAGAAAATCATTCGAGAGAGTTGGAGAGAAAAGAGAGCAAAAGAGGAAAAATTATCTAAATTGCAACTTTGAGCCAAAACACTTCCAAACTTCCACAGCTACTAAAATTCCTCATTTCCATACACCAAAACCACTCCAAAAATTCTGATATAGCCAAAAGATCAATTACCTTGACCATAAAGAAGAGTGTTTAGTGATTGAAAGTGAGGAAAACTAGAGATTAGCCACTTTCCATACCATAAACTCCATAATTTTGAATTGAGGCTTTGATAACACACTTCCTACACTTTAGGGTGATCACGAGGGAGTTTGTGAACCAAGGAGTTCATCATTTTCTTAGAAAGTAAAAATTAGAAGGGGTTAGTAGGGAAAATGAGTAACCACAAAGGGTATCAACTTCTCTATTTAAGATTTAAATCCGAAACTTCACACTACAAAGTGGTGGGCCTTGTCATAGTTTGTGCCGAGTCTATTTTGATGATTCGAATTGTTTATATTATAGGGTTCGTCTATTATATCATCCATTAAAAAAAATAAAAAAATAATAATAATTAGACATATGTAACCCCATGATTAAGTTGTAATTGTTTTATAAAAATTATCAAAATCACACTAACTATTTATAATTTTTTTTCTTAAACATAAATGTGATCATATTATAGAATACAGATATTTAATTAATTTAATTTTTTTATTAATTATTTACACAATAACCAATTCAAATTATTAAAATAAATTCAAGACATGCCCCGTGCTTCACAACAGGAACACCACCTAATTCACGTCAGTGCTATACAACTACTAGACCCTTAATACAAATTTCAAGTTCTTATGGATTTGTTTTTCGCATCTTTCCATCCCACTCAAACCCAGAGAAATTATTTGGTGGGTCTTGGAGTATTGCTCAATGCCACTCATAATGACACTTATTCAGTTATCTCCAAAAAAGACAAAAATCTAATAAATCCTATTATTTCAACCAATAAAAATCAAGTTGAGCACAAACTCTACTTGTCACCGGAGCACTACATAATTTTCCCTCGATCCCATGTGGTTCTCCCTTCTCCAATAATGAAGCATTGCAACTTTTAAGAAATGGAAAGAAAATAGGGTGATAGAAATCACAAAGTATAACCGTTATCCAAAATGGGCCCAATTGCGTAGTTGATGAGCTCGTGGCTCCTACTTCGGCCCGTTATAGCCACGTTTCTTGTGTAATTTCCTCTTTTTTATTTTCCATGCCCACCAAGCAATATATTACTTTCAATCTATCCTTCCTATACCACGAATGGCCATAAAATATACCATTTGTAAATAATAATAAGAATTAATTACTAATAATTTCTATTTCAAGGACCAATATTAATGTAAGCCCTACTGTAATGTTTATAAAGTCCTGTTCATCAAAAAAAAAAAAAAGTTGGGATTTTTGGTAAAAACTCTCTTTTTTGGGTTTTTTTTTTAAGGGTAAAAGACAACTTAACTAATTTAGTTTCAAAAAGTCCCTAAGAAAGAGGCACATAACTTAGCAAGGACACACTATATATATATATTTTGGACAATATTGCCATTCTATATATAATTTATTTTTTTTGGACAATATTGCCCTTATATATATCATATATTTGAAAATCTGATTGATATATATATATATATATATATATTGATCTCATATATTTGAAAATCTGATTGATATATATATTGATCTCATACATTTAAAAATCTAATTAGTAAAGACGATCCAAAATCAATGAAGATGATCTCAAAATCTAAAAATTTCCCTGCCAAAGATCTCGTCGTCTACCAACAATGGACGATTCGCAGCCAATGATCTCTCCAAATTTGCTTCGATCACATGTGCTCTAACTATCTCGAAATATGTATCAATGAGAGCTTATATTTCAAATATGTACAAATCTATATCAAATTTTGAGAATTTCATCAAGATTGAGAGTGTTGATCGAATTTTAGAGGTTTTGCTTTAATCACGTGTTTGATTATTGTTTGAATTTGATCCAGTATGTTGATTAGTTTTTTATTTTATTTTATTTTATTTATTTATATTGTGTATGATCTGATTTTGTTTGATGGAATGAAAGCAAAATTTTACTTAGGTACTATGTGCTCTGTTTTTGTTTGACAGAAATAGGGTAAAATTTTAGTCTAGTACTATATGCTCTGTTTGTGTTTAGGAGTAAGATTTTGCTCTGCTTTTATGTGCTCTGTTTTTGTTTGATAAAATGAGATTAAAATTTTACTCTGGTATTATGTGTTCTATTTTTGTTTGATAGAATAATAGTAAACTTTTACTTTGGTACTATGTGCTCAAACTCATTTACAAGCGATAATGAATTCAGAGTCAAACCCAAAATGAGCGATAATGACTTCGAATCCGAACCCAATAATGAGTTATAATGACTCTTTCCTTTGTGATTTCCAAGGGTCTAACTAGAAAATTAGTCCCTTAGAAGTAATGCCCCATCGATCAAGGGAAGTGTCAAACAAGAGATCATGCTTAGCATAAAAGATATCTAATGCCTTGGTAATGAACCTCCAAAGAGATTAAACCATCTAGCATGAGGGTTATCTTTCTTATGCCTTGAGTAGTATTCTTTTGTTTGATATGACTCTTAATCAAAAGAAACAAAGAAAGAAGGGATGTTACAGATTATGAATGAAAAGTGAGGGATTACAATGACATGAATATATGTATAAAAGCTATAAACAATGAAAGAAAGACTATCAACTCAAATAGATTAAAAGCTATGGCCTATACACCAAAACCATAAGGACTTACAACAACACAACTATAATATTCAAAGCATAAATTAAATAAACACATTAAACAACCCCTAAACTCCAAAAACCAGTGGCCAAAACCAAAAGAAACAAAGTAGAAAAAGGTAAAGCAACAAGCTATGGAAATCCTAAGGAAAGGTGGCTAACCCCTCCTCTTTTTGTGACTTTAAATCACATTTTTAAACTTAAAATAGCTCTAAAATCAGTATGAATATACAATAAAAAGAGGGACAAAAGGCAGTTAAAGAGTTTAAAGATTACCCCTTTAAAGAGAGGACGAGCTTCCTAGTTAACAAACAATAAGCTTAACACTCTCTAGTAGTTGAAATTATCTTCAAGAACCTTAGCAAAAGCCTCAAGTTTAAGCTTAGAATGTGTATTTATAGTATATGTATATTGCAAGAGAAGAGGGAAGTGTGTTGGACAAATTATGGTTCTTGGCAAAATTTTCTAATCCCAAACCATGAAGGGGAGCCTTGTATTTATAGAAAAATAGGTTCTTATGTCGGAATATCTATAAAGTGACAACTGGTGCAAGGCATGCACATGGGGACAGCTGGCTGCTGTCAAAATATCTGCTACGCTGAACATGGCTGGCCGGCCATGAGGAGGGATGGCCTATAAAGTGACAACTGGTGCAAGGCATGCACATGGGGACAGCTGGCTGCTGTCAAAATATCTGCTACGCTGAACATGGCTGGCCGGCCATGAGGAGGGATGGCCGGTCACCTAAAAATGGCTTGTGGGCCACTTATTGGCCAGCTCTTCTCTGATTGGTTAGGCTAGAAAAAATAAGGTTTTGGTCTGAAGGGGTGTAAGGTTTAGGTTTTGAAAGCTTGAAACCAAATCATTTTGTTGAAGAATTGAAAG
This sequence comes from Camellia sinensis, assembly GCF_004153795.1. Taxonomy (NCBI): domain Eukaryota; kingdom Viridiplantae; phylum Streptophyta; class Magnoliopsida; order Ericales; family Theaceae; genus Camellia; species Camellia sinensis. The sequence goes on from NW_021025438.1 coordinate 858,852, forward strand.
ATTTTACAGCGTAACATTTCATCACCGAGTGTTCAGCGTGAGATGCCCAAGTCTTAAGGGCGGTCAAAAATGGGTATCTACACCATCCTTCTTACTTAAGTGTAACAACCTCTTGGTAATTTTGAACATAACATCTTCTTATAATTACCAATTGTATAGACACAAAATGACGTATCTGTTTGTTAGTGTCTTTGACATCCACACATTTGCAAATACCTATTTTTTTAAAACCCACTTGACAACATAGTGTAGTCAAATTTCTCATGCCATTTTTTCAGCACTTATTTCAAATCATAAAATGATTCTCAAGCTTACTGGCTTTCCTTATCCTCGAAATGAAAAACCCTTTAGGTTGTTCCATTATCGAAATCTTCATTTAGGAAAGTCGTCTATAACACCCATTTGATGTAACTCTAGATTCACACAATTGCGATCACAAACACAAAAGTTGGTGATCACACATCAAAGTAATCTAGACCTTCTTTCGTTGGTAACCTTTGATAACAAGTGTAGACAACCCATTTTGACCGGTCTTAAAAATTGGGCACTTTCTATTGATTACCTGATGATGACAATCAAAATGTGTTTTTCACAGAATCCTCAAAAGAGAGATGGAATTTGAGCTTTAATCCCAACCTTCACACATTTTTGGCTGAACAATTTTAGACCTCCAAACCCTTTTTTCAAAATATTTTTTCAAATGATTCTACGATGTTCCGAGGCTTCCATTTCAATTAAAATATTCCACTTCTGAGTAAGGACAAAGTGGAAATAAATGGAAGGGAGGTAAACTGTTTGAAAAACATTTAAAAACATATTCTTTATAGGTTTAGAGTTGAAGGAAATAGGAGGAGATGGAAGAAAACTGGTTTAGGAAAAGGATGAGCATCAAATCGTTAAGAAGAAAATGAACAAATTTCACTAAGTTAGGCATCTCTCTTTGTACACTTGGAATTTAGTTGTGAGACCACCACTATGGGAAAGTAGACTTCTAGGGATTTAATTTAGACCCAAGAATCACCTAACACTAAGTCTGGATAAGGGAGATATACCTGTTTGAAGTTGGGCTTAAAAGTAGATTTTGTTGACCTGGCCTGAGGGAAATTAACAACCTTTACTAAATTAAGAATATCTCCTTGTACACTTAGAATTTAGATGTTAGGACACCACCATTGGAAACTAGACTTCTGGGGCTTCAATTTAGATCCAAGCATCACCTAAAACCAAGTTCGAATAAGGGAGATATGCCCATTTGAAGTTGGGCTTAAGAGCAGATTTTGTTAACCCGGCCCGAGTCAACAGCAGACCCTTTTTTTTTTTTGGTTTTGGTTTTGTTAGGACATCCCATTGACCCATTTTCTGATCCATTCAAGTGCACCCATTCATCCTCCATTATCTCTACTCACCCTCCATTATCAAAAGAGGTTTTGGCCTTGTCATAAAGGATGAATCAAAAGCAACAAAGTCCTGATCATCATTATCATCCTTGTCATCCTCATCACCTTTGTCTTCCACCTTGTCCCCCGTTCCTTGACTTGTTTATTCCTTCATGGCTTATACATTCAGATGGTATATTGAAGAGGGGAAGGATAGAAAAGGATAGGAGAAAATCATTCGAGAGAGTTGGAGAGAAAAGAGAGCAAAAGAGGAAAAATTATCTAAATCGCAGCCTTGAGCCAAAACACTTCCAAGCTTCCATAGCTACTAAAATTCCTCATTTCCATACACCAAAACCACTCTAAAAATTCTGATATAGCCAAAAGATCAATTACCTTGACCATAAAGAAGAGTGTTTAGTGATTGAAAGTGAGGAAAACTAGAGATTAGCCACTTTCCATACCATAAACTCCATAATTTTGAATTGAGGCTTTGATAACACACTTCCTACACTTGAGGGTGATCACGAGGGAGTTTGTGAACCAAGGAGTTCATCATTTTCTTAGAAAGTGAATTTCACAAACTTTTCATTTTCTTGCATTTCTTATTTATTTTGCTCTTTTGCTTTGATTTCTTATTATATTATATATTGTTGTAATCTAATTGAAAGTGGTGAGTTGAGACTCCCATATATATTGCTTTTAGTTCTGTTTTTGTTGTGGAAATCTAAAAAAATAGAGTTTGACCGAGCCTACCAGGCTACCCGGCCCGTTAGTTGGTTGGGTAGCCACCTAAAAGTACACTATCACGCCCGCAACCTTCATGACCGTGCCCGCGACCTCTAGGCAAAACTGGGCAGCCTTCTGACGTTGAGAAGATCAACCTCCGATGGTCTTTAAAGCGCTTGAAGCTATTATTTTCTTATGTTTATTTTTGAGTGTTTGTGAGAATTTTTATATTGTGTTATAATATTTTTTCATTTCCCTCGTAATATTTAAAGTGTTATAATAATTCTCCATCCCCACTTGTTATCTATCCCATTCTTTAATCGCTTTCTCTAACTATACATATGTACATATCTTGCATGCCATGCATATTCATGCTTTTACATACATGATTCATGCCTAGATCTGGCTAAATTTGCATCTTTGTGCTTTAATTGATTATTACATGATTTTGTGTGCTATCGCATGGTTTGCAACATGTCATGTTTTAGAAGCCGGATCTTTAGAAGCATTTTTGTGTATGTATTGCATTAGGATTTTGTATATAGGATCATGAATATTTTTCTAATTTTGTTTTGTAGTTGTTCGCGGAACGTCGGTAAATATGTAAGTTGTTATGCTTTAGCATCCCATTTGTGTGCGTTTTTCTTATTATGTTTGAGCATCCTACCATGTGGCTACTTGCTTACTTGATATAATTGTATGCATGTCTGTGGATGGAGGTTGTGTCGCTTAATTTGGAATGATGTTGATTTTTCATATTTGTAAACTCAATTTATTTGGGTTGAACATCATCAAAACTCTTTCAAAATACATGAAATCAAATTGTTCCAAAATGAATGGCATAGTCTATACTTGTATGCTTCACATAGTAGATTTTAAGATTTATTAAATAATCAGAATATGAACATATAAAGAAAATAAAATTCATATCATGGTTTAGTAAATGCCAATCTTTTGATCGGGTAAGCAGGGGTGCTCAATTAATGACCTTTCCCCTTCATACCTAAGGTTCCAAGACAAGCATCCTTGGTTACGACGAACAGTGGCCTTGGCACGAGTCACGGGTTTCCTAATTTTCTCAAAATAAATATTAGGTGACGACTCTGAGATCTGGTGACGCAGTCCATTTGTGGCAATAATTTTGTAATAAAATGGATTTTCTATAAAGTTGCTAAATCTAGACTCTCATCTATGCTTCACATTGCACTCGTGAGACTAGATCAAAGAAATCGAGAGTCCGAACTGTTTAATGCGTACGAGTACCTCTCGGGCATGTTACAACAAGCCTGTCTCATTGGCTTTCATTTACTTCCATCCCAAAGCTTACTATCTATGAAAGATCAAGTTAATTTAATAACATATGTCTAGAGAAATCACAGCTTCAAATAAGCTTTTAGCCTTACTAGCCACCATATAGGTTTAAGAAAGATTAGATAGAAGAACTTTAAAGTCCTAACCTTTTAACATCTTCTAGGCTCATCTCTTTTCTCAGGAAAACCATTTCCTCAATTTCATAATAGCATTCTTGTGTAAATCTGAATATCAAATTTGTCCACAAGAAAATCGATATGCACTACTATATTGTGCATAATTGTTGAACACAAAGTCAATGAATTTTTAGGCCTATCCTACCTGCTTGGGTTTAAGTATTGTCATCTTTTGCATGACACCCCCACATTTGTAGAACTTATACGAAGCCTTTTCAAAAATTCATACAAGGTCTTTATACAATACTTTGTGTCACAATGATTATGAGACTCTCAAAATCATCACACAGAAAACACATTCTTGGACCGTCATAACCAAATTATGTCTTTTCCGAATTTAAGGCACTAAAACATATTTGGTCTAACCTGTCACTCTGATGTCAATAGACCTACTGTTAGGAAACACAAATCCAGTATTCAATAGTCTACATTCAAAACTTCATAACATGGCCAGTAGCCTTATCACTAGAAATCACTAATTTCTCAGCATATGGTTAGTAGATGTTTTACTACTAGGAATCACAATGCCTTAACATGTTGTAGACACCCCATTTTTGACCGACCTTAAGACTCAGACGTCACCAGTTGAGCGCTCGATGATGTTGCATATTGTGCTCGTTCTGAGGTTTCAGAGTCTCAGCTGCGAGCCTTGCCTTCAGACTTCGGGGCTCTTTTGTGTTTTGCCTCGGTTTGCAAACCAGGTCCTGTTTTCTCTGCTTTCTCTTCCCAAAGGGAGGGAGAGGTCTTGTAGACCATCTCTCAGTGGCTGTAGGCTAGGTTTCGTGGTCGTAGGCCATTTTTCCAGTTTAGAGCCCGGTTTCCGATTTTTCGGAGCCGTCGGCCGTGTGCCTCGGTTCGGGACCGCTTAACCACCTCCGTTTGCTCTGGTTTTTGGCACACACCTTGTTCCCTCCCTTTTGAGGGACACTGTGGCCCGAGAGACCACATTCGTGGTCATACGCCACTTTCGGTGCCTAACAGCCTGCTTTCGGGGCCTCGGACTGCGGGTTTTGGCCCCCGAACCTTCGTTTTGCATCCGTCTTGATCTATTTTTGGCTGGGACCCTATTTTCACTGTTAGGGAGGGGGTTGTATGGTGGCCGGCCACCTTTTTCCCTAAAAAAACCAGTTTTCTCATTTTCTCTCTCCAAAAGCCGATTTTTCTGACAGAAAGCTGGTTTTTCCCACTTTTGAGCCACATTTTCTGACTTTTCGTACCACCATTGTGTTGTGCTCATCTAGGAGGCCACCAATATGGGTAGGCCGGCCAGAAATTCATCTTGACCCTTTTGAACCTTACTTGAAAGCTGGTTTTTCTCTCTCTTGGGTCACTTTTTCTGGGTTTTCACCACACAGCTATATTCTGCTCATCTGGGAGGCCAACTTTCTGGGTATGCCGACCAGCAATTTTGCTTGACCCATTTGACCCCTGGTCGGCTGACCAGGGGGAGTGGCTGGCCGGCCACCTCCACTGGTTCGCCAGCTTTCTACTTTTTGCTCTTTTCAAGTGCAACACAACTGTGCCAGCTGTGAAGCACTTGACCGACTGTCCGAGATTTTGAGTCTTTTGTTGACCTTTTTAAGTTGTTTTTGACCCTCTTGCTTAGCTTCTTAGGGAAGCTTGACTCTTTTGTCAAGCTTCTTGAGGAAGCTTGACCCTTTTTGGTCTAGCTTCCTCAAGAAGCTTGACCCTTTTGGGTTTAGCTTCTTTGAGAAGCTTTGAACCCCTCTTGAGGCTTTTCCAAGAAGCCTTATCCCTTCTCCTCTATATAACCAACCCTCCATCCCATTTTGCAAGGGTTAGAAAAAATTTTGGCCAAGGCACATGCACTCCATCCTCCATAGCCTTCTTTTCCAAAGCTCCAAATCCTAATTTTCTTGGCCATTTACACTACACCTCTAAGCCTAACACCTCCATCATCCATTCCAGCACCTTGGAACTCATTTTCAGAGGTTCAAAGCTCACTTTCTTGGTCCGAGGTTGGCTGCATTGCTGTGCTACAAGGGTAAGTCCTCATTTTCCCATTTTTGCATTATTTTGCTCTATACCTTAGCTCTATTTGTAAGCATCTTCGAGCCTTGGTGTAAAATGAAAATAGTCTTATTTTGAGCTCCTCTTCATGTTTGTTTAAGAGTACTTTTCTGTTTGAGGTCTCCTACCCCCTTGAATGCTTTATCTCTCTTTTAGGGCTTATTTTGCATGATATATTAGCCTTATTTGTGAGCATTTTTGGACCTCGACCTAAACTAAAGAAAGTTTTTTTTTGACCTCCTATTTAAGTTTGATTGAGGTCACTTTTCTGTTTGGAGTCATTTTCTTCCTTGCATGCTTCATTTCCCCATGTTTTGAGCCATGCATATGAGCATTTACATTGGCCTTGTTTTGGCCCCTTAGCCACTGAAATCCAGTGGATTTTCAATAGCCTTGATGTGTCTTTGAGCCCCAAAATCATAGAGGGGTGACCCTCTCACCCCTCATTCTCTTTACTAGCATTGTTGGCCTTCCAAAGGGACTCTATTTTGCATGCATTGAAGTCATGTTTTAGGCCTCATTTTGTGAGTTGTATGGTCTGCATAAGCTCTGTCCAGAGCTCATTTTGCCATATTATATATCTATGACGCATGTGTAGAACAATCCCCTTTAAGGCCTTTCAAAGGGTCTTTCATTTGCATGCTTCCTATGTAAATTTCAGGGCATTTTTGGTGAGTTTTAGGGTTGTCATAACTCATTTCTAGAGGTAGTTTTTCCATGTTATATGTCTATCTTGTATGTGCTTAATAACCCCTTGTAAGGGCCTCCAAAGAAGCCCCTCATTTTTGCATGCATTGGCTGCATTTCAGTGATTATTTAGGCATATTTTGGCATATTTTATTCACTATTTTTGGCTGGTTTGATGAGTTCTCATTTGCTTCATATACATGCCATGTAAACCATGTTTGCTAGCCAATGTTGCATGCTATTTTAGCCCATCATGTTAGCATCTTTTGGCCAGGCTCTAAACTAGAAATGTACATGTTTTGGGACTACCTTGGCTCTGTCTTTTGACTTCATGATCAAATAATGCTTGCTTTGTATACTTATGGTTCAATGCATGTGCCTAGTTTTGAGTTTCGGGGCTTATTCCATGCATCGGGTGCCATATTTTCATGTTTCAGGACCATTTAGCATCATGTTTTAGTGCTAGAAATTACATGTTCATAGGCCATTTTTCATCCCTTGCCATGCTTTGGTAGAGTGGCATTTGATGCCTTAGGTTCGGTCCTCGGTATGCATGCACGTGTGCACTCATTTCGGTCGTCTCATTTTCGTCTAATGGCCACTGATGTGAGTGTGGCAAAGGTCCATTCATGTTGGTGTAAGTCCATCATGCATTGTGTATGTCATTTCGGTCCATAGCATTGCGTATGCTAGATTGCATGTTAAAGCATCGTGTATGCCATGTCACATCAAGTATTGTGTATACCATTTCATAGCATTGCGTATGCTAGGTTGTATGTTAATCGCATTGTGTATGCCATCTCATTTGCATCATGTTTGGGATAGGAGTTAGCCCAAGCACGGGAAACGAGGTACGTTTCGTACTTTGAGTGACAGAACGTGTCTCAATTCCCTGTCGCCAACACTTCGGATTACCCATGATGGAGTTTAGGTCTTGTTGTGTTTCCATGTGCATTCATTTCATATTAAGTCGTGCAATTCGACTCCTCGGCCATCATGCATCGATATGTGTGATTGGTGGCACAAGGATCGAGGACTACACTCCCCAAAGAGTAGTCATGCATACATATGTGAAAATACTTTGCCGTGCCCCTTTGTTGTTCTCTGCTGCAGTAAATCAGAAATCAGTGGCCTTCTGGAGCTTTGCACAATATTCCGAGAAAAATTGCAAACAGAGGCAAACCGGGGCATCGTAATGCATTTCCGCGCAAGGCAACTCAAGCATACATCATTCATCATTCGGAATAAGAGCTGAGGTAGTCCGTGGATTTGCGTGCTAATTTATCTGCTTTCCTAGATTAATCTGTTAATTAATTAGGATTTTTGTATTTATTCGGACTGTACTATTTATTCGGACTGCATATTATTTATTTGGACCCTCTAAGCGAGGGCAATGTTGTAATAAGTGTGCGTGTGTGTGATGTATGTCTTCCAACCCCACGTCTTTCTCCCTTTTATTTACCAACTTATGATGGTTAGATTAGGGCATGTTTCAATTAGCATACTTATTCTCGCATGTTTGCATTCATTCATCTGTCTTGCATGCACCGGGCTCGGCACACCATACTAATTGCATTTGTATTTGAATTCCAAATTGAATACATGTTAGCTGTAGCATCATCATATGCCATGTTTAGAATAGCCGAGCCTATTATAGTTGCATTTTTGCATGTGTTGCATAGGCATTTCTGTATAGTTAGGATCATGCATGGATTTCTAACATAGCTTCTGTTTTGGCTTGGAGTACTCGGTAAGTTTTATGCTTTAGCATCCTTGCATGTGTGTGAGTGACTGCCATGATAGCATGCTTACCATGAGGCTACGTGCTTATGTGATATAACTGCCTGAATGCCTGTGGGTGAAGGTTGGGTTATTTGAATTGGAACAATTCGTTAATTGTGAGTTTTAAGCCCACTAGATAGTGGTAAAATCATGTTTTCCAAGCCCATCCGAGGGTGGCAAATACACGTCTTAGCCTACTTACGAGTAGCAAACCATTTTCAAAATAAACAAATATGAAATGTTTTGTTCCAATTCAGGCGATCCAGTCTATACTTGTATGCTGTGCGCATCACATAGTAAATCTAGGCTAATAACCGGAATAAGAACGCATAATGTTTTCAAAACTAGATATCATGGTTAGTAAAGGCCGATCTTTGATCGGGCGAGCGGGGGTGCTCACGAAGTGACCTTCCCCAATCATACCCAAGTTCCCGAGCCAAGGCAACTTGGTGATGACGGACACGTGGCCTTAGGCAATGAGTCAGGGTTTCCTAAATTTTCCCAAAATAAAATATTTAGGTGGTGACTCTGTATCTGGCAAAGCAGTCCATGTTTGGCACTTCTTTCAAAAAATCTTTTTTCAAAAATGATTTTCCGGATTTGGACTCTTTGATGATTTCATCGGTCTTGCATTGCACTCTGCGAGATTAGATACAGGACCGTGACACAAATTGAGTCCGAACTGTAGTGAGGCCCCAAGGACGCGTCTACAGTTTCTGGTGACTCTACTGGGGACTTCGGAGAACTTGACTTGAACTCATGATATCTTGTTTTGACTACACTTATGTGTTTCTTTGCATTGTATTTGCATTGGTGCGCCTAGGACACCGTGTTTGCCATCTGCTATTCCTGAGCGGTTTGCCAGAGGCTGTACCGGTTACGGGCTCTGCTAGTATGGGAACACAAACCCCGGTTTTACCGGGGCACCCTTTTGACCATTCAACCTAGTACATATTGGAATCCATAGTGACCATTCCAAACTGGGACAGGCTGCTTACCCGATCGTAGGTTGTTTGAAACCGCTGCGTGCGTAATGAAACCCTAGCTCCTGAAAAAATAGGACAGGGAAACCCTACCCCAACATAGGGGTGTTTTGGCTCTCACTTGTTTGTTATGTGCTTTTAGAGTGCGTCTCTGTACGAATGCATGTATCAGTTTACAAGTTTGGGGATTAGGCCTACGGGCGCCAGTTCAGTATTTTGGATATCAGGCCTGCGGGCACCAGTTCAGTATTTTCGGAATCAGTTATCTGCGGGTATCAGATCCAGCTTCGGGGACAGTGATTTTGGAATAATGATCAGTCTTTGAGAACGGTGTACCAATTGCGTGTTAATTATACCCGACTGTGTGTTGTGTTTATTTATGCTGTTATGCTGTCCGTTTGTCTGCTCGTTTATTTCCTTAATATTGCTTTATTTATCTTTTTGCTAGGTAGTTTAGCACAATTACTTCAGACCAAGAAGATATTCCCCAAGCACTCTGGACAAGAGGGCGCCGACTCAATCGATCCGAGGATCTGGTCAACGGACAACCAGTGTATCATTCCCTACCCCCGGTTATCAGACAGAGGTCGAGAAGACGCAGGGTATCTGAGCAGAGGTTGCCAGAGCAGTAGATTACCCCATCAGTGGACAATCAGATTGAGATCCCAATTGTTGCTATAGAGATAGACCTGCCAGTAGTTCAGACAGATCAGGGCAGTATGGCAGGACCGACAGGAGTTGAGGAAATGATGCGTCAGATGCAGGACACCATGAGAGCCATGCAGCAGGATGCTGTTCGCTGAGATAAATTTGCCAAACAACAGGCCGAGATCATGGCCCAGCAGGCAGAGTTAATTGCCAGGTTGCAACAACAAACCGGGGCATCTGCTTCACATCCAGTTCCTCCCCCACCAGGAGTTCCGACACCCAGGGAGGCACCAAATGTCCAGGTAGATACAGACATACCAACGGGGGCAGCTCTGCCCCCAATTTTTCCCCAGCTATCTAAGGCACCTACGCCTGTCAATCAACCAGACTCTCCCTTCGAGTTCGAGGTAGACCATACAGCACTGAAATTGAGCAAACTTGAGAAGTTGTTCAAGAAATCCTAAGGGGTAAAGGCTATCCCGGATATCGAAGACGGATATACCGATGTGGCTGTGACGCTGCCGAATAGGTTTAAAATGCCGCAAATTGATCGCTTCGACGGATCTGGGGACCCCATGGTGCATCTCCGGCTATTCTCAGATATACTACGACCAATGGGCCTCACTAGACCACAAAAGCTTTCACGATTCGGTCGGACCCTGTCGGGTGTGGCTGTTCTCTGGTATGCGAAATTAGAGGATGATGTCAAGCAGAGTTGGGATGAAATGGCCGAGGCGTTTGTCACGCAATACTCTTTCAATACCCAAATCAAGATTACGACCCGGGATCTCGAAACAACAAGGCAGGAGCCTAAGGAGAGCTTCTCGGATTTCGTAACTCGGTGGAGGGCGAAGGCTTCAATGATGACCCTAAGGCCTACCGACAAAGACCAAATTAGGATGATTATGCGCAATCTCCAGCCAAAACTGATGCAAAAAATGATTGTGCTCCCCTTCCCCACCTTTTCAGATCTACATGAAATGGGGGTACAAATCGAAGATGCAATGAAACAGGGTCTGATTGACCAAGATAGAGAGTAGCCCAGAAGAACCTTTAACCGCAACAACAATGCAGGCCCAAGTGGCGCTGCAACCGCAAGAGCTTCGGAGGTGAGCATGGTCACCACCATTCCCCCTCCCCTTCCAAGACCCATGGCAGCCACACCTTTCTCCAGTGCATCCGGAAGCAATACACAGACCGCCAAATACCAACCTAGAGGCCAAAAAACCTTCACCCCATTGTATATGCCCCTGTCCAAGGCTCTAGGGGTATTAATCAAGAAAGGGCATCTAAAACCCCTGGAGCCGAGGCCATTACCAAACCCACTCCCCCCCTCTCACAACCCGACCAAATACTGCGTATATCACCAACAACATGGTCATGACACTGACCAATGTTTTCGACTGCGTCATGAAATTCAAGATCTCATTGACAAACAGGTGATCCTGCCTCCAGAAAAACCCAACGTCACAACTAACCCGCTCCCTACACACAACCAAGCTCCACCTCCCAAAAGAGTCAACTTTATCCAGACTGGGGTCATGCCTTACGATCCTAGCATCTATATCACTCCTTCCCACCTACCTAAGCCGGAGGTGCTCCTTCCTGACTGCACTGACTCTTTGTGCATGTTGGACATCTCCAGAACCCAACCCGAGCCAATGGTGGTGACTGGCAAAGACAGAACAGAGGAGATTTCAGAGGATGAGAGAATTGTTCAATTAAGGTTTGAGCAGTCTAGGAGTGTCGCTGGGGAAGCCTACGATCCGAGTTATTACATTATGCCAGCAGGCCAGTTTGAGCCTAATATCGAATTGCCAAAGAGGGCAGAGCTGTGTGTGATCCAAGGGGACGGATTTGAGCAGGGGACAGATGGTTTGACGGTTGTGGAAGAGGACTTGGCCAACTTCTAATTTTTCGACGACCAAGATCCAGGAGACGCTGCAGTCAACTGGTTTGATTATGAGGAATCGACAGAGGCTACTGGGTGGCTTGATGACCTACCAGACGTCGTCGAAGAATCTCAATTGGAACAGGGCCCGGCAGGGGCGAGAATATCAATTGTGGCCAGAAGGGCCAGAAATCAGAATGAATCGCCAGAGAGCGCCGGTGCTAAGAATTTCACTCAAGACTTGGGCATTATGAATGCGGGAATTGTTGAACAGCCAGCTGTACTGACGCAGTTGGAACAAGAAAGGTTTGAGGATGCCGAGAGAATTAAGAAAGCTAAGGGCCCTGAGGAGACTAAGAGTGTTGTGTGCACGAAGATAGAGAATGCTGTGAGCATGTGGGCTGAAGGTACTGCGAGTACAATCATACCGGAGTCGGACAGGTGTCTGTCGGCTGCCGACGGAATATGGTAGGAGGACGATGATTTATGTCTTGCCCACACGGATGAGGATTGGGGGAGCAATTAGCCAGATGATACCTGGTATATCAACGAAGTCGATCATATGACCAGGAGCGGGTGGTATTTCAAGTCCCCACACCTAGACCAGCCAGAGGTGTCTGGGAAGGATAAGGAAGCTGAAAGACAGAAAGAGAAGTAAATCGAAGAAGAGGCTGTACTGAGGCAGTTAAAGAAGATACAAGCAGACATCTCCATCTAGGGACCGCTTATGGCATCACGAGTACACAGACAGGCTATCTTATCGGCCATGGACAAGGCTAAGCTCTCTATTGACACCACGCCCGAACAGCTGGTGGGCTTAGTTTTTCCGGGAGGAGCTACCCCGATGTTGACTTTCTCTGACAAAGAGCTACCACCTGAGGGTGCAAACCATAACAAGCCCTTCTACATCTCCGTGGAGTGCAGAAACAAATGGATACCCGTGGTGCTTGTCGATACAGGGTCTGTCATCATGGGGACAGTGAAAATTCAGACCAAGGTTGGGCCGGGGCAACATAAGGTAGACTTCCACGTCTTAGAGGTTCCCGCCACTTTCAATCTACTCTTAGGGCGGCCGTGGCTACATCAAGTGAAGGCAGTTTCTTCTACCTTGCATCAGATGGTGAAATACCCCCATGGGCAGGGAGTAGCCATTGTTTTTGGGAATTCATCGATCCATCCACCGCCGGAAGTATCTACGCCAGTTTTGGAAATTGAGCACGGTATGGAGGATGTGTTCTTATCTGGTTTTACCCTAGTTGAGGCATGGGTCGTGCAGAACATCTTAGCTGTTAATGAGGGGGTGTATGTCAGTGCTCAATCAGTATACATCATGAACAAGCTTTAACACATCCCCGGGATGGGATTGGGAAAGAGCGGCCGAAAAGGCGTCGCAGCATTGGCCGAGGTGCCACACCACCCACATACCTTTGGCTTGGGTTATCTGTTCACCAAAGAGGATTGGATAAGGAAGGGTAAGGAGATGGCTGGGAGAGCCAGAGCGAAGAAGGCAGGGGAAGCCTTTTGACTTAATGCACCAGCCCGTTCAGGGTACCCTAAACGGACCCTTTGTTCGGGAAGGGGAGGACTTCCCGTTTTGTGGCTTCCCAGAGCCGTGGCTGAACGCGGAGAGGAAGCGCGTGCCGGGATTTGAGATCTTCTTTGATGTACAGTTATCAGGGGATGACGTTGCCGAAGAGCAGACGGACCCATTGGCTGAGGCTGAGCAGAGTAAGAAAGTGCAGTCTGAGGACGCTAAAAATGAAATGGGGGTAGCGCTGGCATGTCTACTTTCAGATCCTCCGATCGAACAGAAGTGCTTGGGGGATAACTTCTCAGTATGCATGATCGGGAACGGAACGGCTGCGGGCTTACCACAACTATTTTGGATGCATCTATCGCACCCTCTCTCATTTGGCAGTATGAAGAGGGATTTTTGTCCAGCAGCACTGGGTCAGGTAGTGAACTGGAATCTGATTCCACCGAATCTTGTGAGTTAGAATCTGGTTCTAGCTCGACTGAGTCTGAGTCCGGTATTCCTGGGGATGATAACCCGGATGCCACAGTCTTGTCCAGGTCATCTTTTTCTTTCTCTTTTGAGTCTGTTGTAACCGAGGAATCGGACGATTTGGATGTGCTTAATGAGAATGATATGGCTGTGGTTTCTGAGTACTTTTCTGTGCCCTTGGTTTATTGCATTAATTCAGACTTTCAAAATTTTGATAAAAACGACGAGGAAGAAATTCTTCTGGTTTTGCAACGCTTAATTGAACAAGAGCAGGAAAGATTTGTTAAACTCTTAATGGAGGAAATCACTACTGTGAACATCGGTACTGAGGAGGACCCGCGGCTGGTCCAGATCGGGTCCACGTTGTCTTCGGAGGAACGCGAGCGCTTAGTTGCTTTGTTAAAAGATTTCAAAGATGTTTTCGCGTGGTCCTACGAAGATAAGCCTGGAATCGATCCTGAGATTGTACAACATCGAATCCCTCTTGACCCCGAGGCCCGACCCGTTAAACAAAAACTCAGAAGAATCCACCCGGACTAGGCCCTCAAGATTAAGGAAGAAGTCACCAAGCAAATTGACGCAGGTTTCCTGCTGGTATCCGAATACCCAACTTGGTTGGCTAACATCGTTCCGGTGCCAAAGAAGAATGGCAAGATCCGAGTATGTGTGGATTTCAGGGATTTGAACAGAGCTAATCCAAAGGATGACTTTCCCTTGCCGCACATTGATGAGTTAGTGGACTTCACAGCGGGGCATGCTTTGCTTTCGTTTATGGGTGGCTTCTCAGGCTACAATCAGATAGTGATGGCACCAGAAGACCGGGAAAAGACTGCCTTCACCACCCCGTGGGGGACATACTGCTACAGAGTGATGCCGTTTGGGTTGAAGAATGCTGGAGCTACATATCAACGGGCCGCGACCACAATATTGCATGACATGATCCATAAGGAGGTTGAGGTGTACGTGGACGACATGATTGTCTAGTCCAAGGAAAGAAAGGGCCACTACACTGCCTTGCAAAAGTTCTTTCAAAGGATCAGAGAATTCCGGTTGCGGTTGAATCCTCAGAAATGTACGTTTGGTGTTACAGCAGGGAAAATGCTAGGGTTTCTGATTACACAGAGAGATATCGAAGTCGACCCTTCCAAAATCTAGGCCATCTTAGAAATGCCACCACCAAGGACTGAAAAGGAGGTGCGAGGCTTTCTGGGTAAAGTGCAATTCATAAGACGGTTTATCTCAAAATTAACCTTGACTTTTGAACCACTTTTTGGCCTCCTGAAGAAAGGAAAGAAATTCCAGTGGGACGGCCGATGCCAAGCTGCTTTTGAACAGATCAAGGAATACTTACAGAACCCACCCGTGTTGTCACCACCAGAGCTGGAGAGACCGTTGATATTGTACCTTTCAATAACTGAGACCACAATGGGCTGCATGCTCGTGCAAGAATCAGAGGACAAAGTGGAGAGGGCCATCTACTACCTGAGCAAAAAGATGCTAGAGTATGAGACTCGCTACACACCGTTGGAAAAGGCTTGCTTAGCTTTGGTATGGGCTACCAGGAAGCTGCGGCACTACCTGTTAGCTCACTCCGTAATGTTGGTTTCACGACTCGATCCCATCAAATATCTTTTCGAGAAACTAGCACTTACGGGTAGGCTAGCTTGTTGGTTGCTTTTGCTTTCCGAATTCGATCTGAAATATGTGACACGCAAGTCAGTCAAGGGAAGAGCAGTAGCAGAATTCTTAGCCGATCATCTAGTAGAAGGGGTGAAGCAGTTGAGTACTTATTCCCAGATGAAGCCATTTTATACATCGACGACGAGTTTTGGACGATGTACTTTGACGGAGCGTCAAATCAGTACGGGTATGGGATAGGAGTATTACTAATAGCACCCGACAATTCCCGTATCCCTCTAGCCTTCAAACTCCGATTCAAAGTCTCGAACAACGAAGCAGAATATGAGGCATGCATTGCCGGTCTAGAAGCAGCCCTGGAACTAGGGGCAAGACGGTTGGACGTCATCGGGGACTCGAACCTTGTTGTGTCTCAAGCAAAAGGAGACTGGAAAGTCAAAGAAGAAAAGATGATAATGTATCACCAGACCTTGGACTTGTTGATTCCTCGGTTTGAGAAGCTAAACTTCACTCATCTACTAAGAGAGAACAATAGGTTCGTAGATTCTTTAGGAACTCTATCTTCCATGATAGACATCCCGTTCGGAGTCCGGATGCGTCCAGTCATTATTAACCAGAAATTTGCGCCAGCCTACGAGTCGATTGCTGCTATAGACAAGGTTCAGGACGAAAACCCCTGGTATTACGATGTTGGGAATTTCTTTGAGAATGAAGCATATCCGCCAGGGGTGAATGCCAAGGATAAAAGGGCAATAAGAAGAATGGCCGTTCTGTTCATCATCTACGAAGGTAAATTATATAAGAGAGGTCATCTGGGAATGCACAAGCTGTGCGTTGAAGCCGAAGAGTCGAGGCGCCTGATGGAGGCCATCCATGGAGGGGAATGCGATTCGCATATGAACGGGGTAATGCTAGCGTGGAAGATCCTCAGACAGGGTTACTACTAGTCCACCATGGAGGAGGATTGTATCGGCTTTGTTCGGCGATGCCACAAGTGTCAAATTCATGCAAATCGCATGAACATCCCGCCGTCGAAGCTGTACAATCTGACTTCGCCATGGCCATTTTCAGTTTAGGGAATCGACGTGATCGGGGCTGTTACTCCAAAAGGGTCGAATGGGCATGAGTTCATCCTGGTCGCGATAGATTATTTCACGAAATGGGTTGAGGCCCAGTCTTATGCAGTGTTGAAGGCGTCGCACGTTGCAAAGTTCATCAGGAACAACATCATCTGCCGCTACGGGGTCCCGAACAAGGTCATTTTAGATAATGGTTCCTACTTCAAGAAAGAAGTGATTGACTTGTTGGAAAAATATAACGTGGCTTTCCATAAGTCATCCACATACCGGCCGCAAACTAATGGAGCGGTTGAGGTCACCAACAAGAATATCAAACATATACTGCAGAAAATGATGGAAACCTACCGGGATTGGCCAGACAAGTTGCCGTTTGCTCTGTGGGGGTACCGGACTTCAATTAGAACTTCTACTGGGGCGACTCCGTATTCATTAGTTTATGGGATGGAGGCCGTTCTACCTATTGAAATTGAGGTTCCGTCATTGCAAGTATTGGCTGAGTGTCAAATAGCCGAAGCAGATTGGCAGCAGAGCAGGTTTAAAGAACTCATGCTCTTTGATGAGAAAATACTAAAAGCACTATACCATGTTCAAGGCTATCAGCGCAGAATTGCCCGGACTTTTAACAAGAAAGTTAAGTCCAGGAATCTAAAAGAAGGAGATTTGGTGCTCAAGAACAACCGAGCTCCCATCCACAACCCTAGGGGCAAGTTCAGACCCAATTGGACCGGTCTCTACATCATTAAGTCTATCTGGTCGGGTGAAGCTGTGGTTCTGATGGACCTAGATGGTCTAGAGTTCTCCCAACCGATCAACATGGACAAGTTGAAGAAATATTACCCCTGAGAGGCTCGCTAGGCCGAAAACCCGAAAGGGCGACCTAGGCAAAAGTTAGAGCATTGAAAAATTGGAAAATGTAAATACTGAGCTCGCAAGGTTGAAAACCCGCAAAGGGCGGCCTTGGCAAAAGTTAGAGCGTAACAGGAGAGTGAAAATACTCGAGTGAACCTAAGCCTGAACTATGTAAGGCTTGATTCCCATCTTTGGGATACGTAGGCAACTTCATCCTGAAGTTTAGCCATAAACTTTTCCCGATCAACTTAGTCCATTTGATCATCTCGGCCACCTTTGTCTATTCAGCATTCAAGAGTTCGGTTATGATCTCCGGTGCAGTGCTATTCAAACTAGGGGCAACTTTCCGTTGCTGCGCAGTGCTGTGGTACTATTCAAACTAGGGGCAACTTTCCAGTTGCTGGGATCCGGGGTTGTGCATCTCAGTGACAAATTTCAGGCATGCCCAGTTATGATCCATATCGAAAATGGCTTTGAAAAGTTTTAATAAAAGTTGACTTTGTTCAAAATTAATCTTTTTACAACTTAGACCATTTTTGGACCAAAGCAGAAAATTTTCAGTACCCACAACCTTCAATTTCATTGATTTCAATACAAAGTTCTCCTGCTCTTGCATACAAATTGAAGTTGCTTTTTATTACATTCATAAAGAAAACTTGGAAGTACTAATAAAGCAATAAATCCGGGGCATAGCCAAGTCAGGTGTTCCTGTGCCCCCTCCCAGAGCTAGTCGAAGCCTCTAATACCAAAGTGGGCCCTTCCTGTGCCTCTTCATTAAGCCAATCCAAGCACTCATCAGACAAAGTGCAACTGAAAGTGGGAGCGGGGTCCAAGAGCTCTCTAGTCCTCCATGCTGTGGCATACCGGGCAAGCTGTGCGCCTCGAACTGGGAATGTGGCAGGATACTCCATCCCCTCTGGCGGGCAAGTCTGATCATGACCGAACTGGCGCTGGAACCAGAACGAAAGTAGAACACACAGTGAGTCAGACCAATCAACTGGATCCCGGTCTGCCGGGACATGCTATAGCTCATTGTCGGGAGATTGAGCCAAGGACAGCGCCAAGCGATGCGATCCGCAGACAAATTGCACATCCAGTTGAACCACCATCCATCATCAAGGGCATCGACTCGTCGTATGTCAGGAAGAGTAGCCGGGCAAAGCAGAAGTAGGCTGCAGGGCAAGAAGTCCAACACTACCCATTTAGTCCACATCAAACACACTACCTGCGGAGGATGAAAAAAAATGAGAGAATAAAGAATAGAGAGGTGTACGTTGAGAGAAAAGTGAGACAAGGGTTTTGAGAGAAAAATCGAGCCTGAGGGCCGAGTGATGTGAGCAATATTTATGTGAGGAACGGTGGGAACATTACCTGCAGCAGCAGTGGACTCCCCACAAATCTGGTCGCTTTCCGACGATGGAAAGCATCCGAAGCCCATCAATGTCTCAGCCAATGTCATGGCAATGCAGCTCTTGCCCCCTTTCAAGCCTTTGGCAACTTCAATCAGATGAATGCTAGACCCGTTGAAGCCTGGGGCAAGCAAAAAGTGAGATAGCATGCACAAGCAAAGGGCGTGTTGCCGAAAACCTTGCCAATGATGGTCGCCGCAGTTACCGGCATCAGAAAAGCGATGAATCAAGCCAAGGATATCCAGTTCCCCGTTGTAGATCAGAGACCAAGCATCATGAATGGTGAGCCCACACATCTGTCCAAAAGCTTGGACATGACTGAAGCGAAACTGGGACAAAATCTCTTCATGGCGTTCAGATTCCATCAAAACTTGAAAATCTTCGAAGGTCGGACACATCTCTTGCCCGTCGAAGCTAAAGACATGTGTTACCGGGTTCCAAAACCTTGCCGCAGCATGGAGGAAAGGAAGATGCAGCGAAGTATGGCTCAGCGTGAATAGTGCATTCAAGCCGAAGCCCCGGAAGTTCAACTTTTTCGAGCCGTCTAAAGTAGCAATCCAAGCTACAAGATTTTCGACGAGAAATGCCTCCATTTTGGTGCAAAATTGAGGTAAAATGAATGAGCCACGGAGCTAGCGCTTTTACAGAGGATAAGGCACTGTTCGGGGGACACGTGTCAAGAATCTGGTGGTAGCCAAGCTAGGTGGTCGGCCGGCCACCTTTTCTGGTAGGCCGACCACCCCTCTCCCCTCCAATGCAAAAAGCTGGTCGGCCAGCTCCCTTAGTTGGTCGGCCATAGAGAGGAAGGTGGCTTTGGTCTTGTTCTGGCTTCTAGAAGTAAGTTCCTAGCATTTCCATGCATTGGGGGTTTTGAAAGTGTGAGTTTTCCTCTGTTTCGAATGCGTTCCGTCACCCAGATCGTCCGAAATGTATTTGTTTATCGAGTTATTGTTTAGTCTTGCTTATCGAGTTGTTGTTTTGCTTAACGAGTTGTTGTTTTGTTTGTCGAGTTGTCAAGTTTATCAAGTTGTTAAGTTTTGTCGAGTTGGCGAGTTGTGTATATTGAGTTGTTACTCTCTGTTTAATCAACGTTGTTGTGTCTTGTTTATCGAGTTGTAAACTTGCTAAGGTTTTGTTGTTTCTTAGTAAGTTGAGTTGTTTAGTTTGTTGTGTCGGTTCACTACCTGACTTGGCGAATTTTCAAATGCTCAATTTTCATTCAAATCTCATTTTGCGTAAAATAATGCGATGCGATGCAAGAACATAAAATGTAACACTTTTTGAATAAAAGCCGTTTCATTCCATCATGCTTCCTTTGTTACAACATTTTACAACAAGGGTACAAGTTTTTCAGAAAATAAAACTGCCGAATAATGTACAATGTGCTACAACTACTAGTAAAAAAGGCAAATAAAGCAGGGACGTCTGTGCTCTCAAGCGCGAGAAAAAGAGGCCCTCTTCGTCCTCTTCTGCGGAACAGCCCCTGCGTCATCCCCATTAGCACCACTATCTGAATCAGAGCGGCTGTCCTCGGAACCCTCCTTGAAACTAGGTCCTCTCAACGGGCCCCTCAAATAGGACCCTGTACCGAGAGGCGGGCCATCCTCCGGCAAGCTGAAATCGGAGGTCCCCGCCTAAAGGCACCCAAGGCTGCCAGGTGATCTGCAGATAACCAATGCATAAGCCGATTACAAATCGTAGATGTGCAAAATAAACCAAAGATGAAAACATGGAGGACTGAGAGTTCTGAATTACCTCTGTCGGCCACACCGTGTCAAAACACTGCCGCAGGTAGGGAAGGGTCTCCCGAGGTCTCGGCCGATACTGGCCCTTGAAAACGAGCAAGTAAGGGGTCATAAGGGGCGCCTCCACCTCTAGCTCTGGGGCTAGCGTCGGGAAGTATGCAAAAACCCATAACTATGGAAAACAGGGCAAAAGCCATCAAAATATAGAATGCTGAGTGCAGGATCAGAATACAGAATGCTGAGTACAGGATCAGAATACAGAATGCTGGATGCAGAATCTGAATACAGAACGTTGAGTGCATAATCTAAATACCGAATGCTGAATGCAGAATATAAGTACAGAATGTAAAGTGTGTCGTGCGTGCAATGTACGGATAATGAAAAGTAGAAATGTAAGTCAAAAGGGCAGAAGGTACCTCCCAGGATCTCCAGTAGCCGCCAACTATGTTCCCCCGTCCGCGGGAGGTCGCGCTCATGTAGCAATAGAGGGTGGCCATGCTAGCGCCACCCCAGTCATACTGACCAATCTGCGAGAGGTCTACCAGGGCACTCAGCAGATATAGCCCAACGGTGTTCCCCCTATCGGCGAACAGAGTGGTCCCGAAGAGGAACATCAAAAACCCCCGGGTGTACTGCGCTACCTCCTTGGGAGTCTCGGGCTCAGTCCCCCTGAAATATGAAGAAAACCAGGTGTACCAGACTTGGCCCGAGGATCGGTCGACCAGTGGGCGAGCTCCCAATAGGTAAATCCAGGCGGCCTCCCACTCACCCATGTCCTCATCATAAGGGATCGCCCAACCTCCTACGTCGAGTCCTGTCAATACAGCAAAGTCGAATAGGGTCATAGTCATGTCCCCGGCAGCTGAGAAGTGAAAGGAATTGGTGGTGTCCCACCACCTCTCCACAAGGGCGCCCATCAGCGTCCTACTGGCAGGATAGCGGGATATCCCTGTACAGAAAGGTCCAAACCCCGCCTGGTCAACCCACTCGCGGACAGCCTCTGGGAGCTCTACGTACCACTCTCTCGCGACAATGGAGCCATACCCTCGCGTGATACAAGAAGACGCCTGCATTCATAATGAACACATGTATTCAGTTTAAGAATGAAATGAATAAGCTGCGTGCAAATGACATGTATATGCTGTGTGCAAACCAAATCAGATTTCAAGATCAGTGGGCTGTGTGTTCACCTCAAAGTTTGGGCCGTGTGTTCAACATCAAGTATTTGGGCTGTGCGTTCAGGTTTCAAAATCAGTGGGCTGTGTGTTCACCTCAAAGTTTGGGCCATGTGTTCAACATCAAGTATTTGGGCTGTGTGTTCAGGTTTCAAAATTAGTGGGCCATGTGTTCATCTCAAAGTTCGAGCTGTGTGTTCAGGATAGAAGTGTTTGAGCTGTGTGTTCAGATTTAAAGATTAGTGGGCTGTGTGTTCACCTCAAAGTTTGAGCCGTGTGTTCAACATCAAGTATTTGGGCTGTGTGTTCAGATTTCAAAATCGGTGGGATGTGTGTTCACCTCAAAGTTTGAGCCGTGTGTTCAACATCAAGTATTTGGGCTGTGTGTTCAGATTTCAAAATCAGTGGGATGTGTGTTCGCCTCAAAGTTTGAACCGTGTGTTCAATATCAAGTACTTGGGCCGTATGTTCAGATTTCAAAAGCATTGGGCTGTGTGTTCTACTCTCAACAAGTGTGTGTTGTGCGTTCACAATCAATTTATGGGCTGTGTGTTCAGAAATTCAAGTGATTAAGCTGTGTGTTCAAAATGCAAACAGACTGCTGTGTCTTAGGCTAAAGTGTTCAGAATAAGCTATGCGCTAGAATGAGCAGATAAACATGGCAAAAGCGGGGAATGCACGGAAAATGCAGACTATGTTACACATGGCAGAAAGTGTAAAATTGAAGTACATACCTCCTGCGCCTGATGGGAGAGGTGAGACTCCGGCTCCCGCAGCAAAAGATCCACCAGGGCTCGATCGTCGAAGTCCATAAAATGATAAAAAACTGCCCGTGGGAGGATGTGCGTCGGGGGGTCGTACCTCTCGGGAACAAAGGGGCGAATCCTCAGCGGCAGAGACATGATATCTGGATCACCTCCGGCACCTGGAGAACCTCCACCCTGAGGGAAATGACCCGCCATCTCTAAAAATCTGCAAAGAGGAGCAAAAATGAGCCAAAATTAGAAAAAGTCAACAAAAGTCAACTCTCGGGAAAGGAAAAAGTCAACAAAAGTCAACTCCCAGGAAAATCTTCCAAATATTGAGATAAACTTACCTCAAGTGGTGAAAATGGAGAAAGAAGCACCAAAATCAAAATCTAATCGGTTCAAAGTGAAGAAAACCGAAAGATTTCGCGAAACAACTTTGCGTGGGGCGTTGGAAAATGCGTATAGAGCGTAGATCTGAGAGGGAAAATGCTCTAGGAAGGGAGAGGGACTGATTTCAGACCTGATGTTCTGAGCAAAAAGTGTTTGGCTTTGTGTATTTAAAGAAATGAAAGCAAAAGGACCAAACTGCCCCGGATTTGGGCTAGGTGGTCGGCCGACCACCTTTCTGGTAGGCCGACCACCTCTCTCCCTCAAACCTGGTCGGTGGCCTCCCCCTAGGACCAAACCTGGTCGATGGTGTTCCCAAGGTGGTCCCCAAGGTCTCTGCAAATTTTGGTGATGATTGGAGTCCCCGGGACCCGAGAAAGTACAAGAAAAGTGCACTTTTCGTCGCGAAATCCCTCTGCGGGAACTTCAACTCCAACTTTCAATGCGTGCTTCATCATCACTCGTCAAGAGCAAGATGTATCCTTTTTTAGCACATTGTGACCCTTCCGGGAGGTAAACCGGAGGTCGCGATTGAGTCGCACTCGTCGAAACTTGCATTTCTTTGCTCGTTGTTTCACGTCAAACACGCATTCGAATTTGCACTTATCCTGCATTGTTATGCACGTCATTTGCATTCTCATGCATACCACTTGCATTGTTGTGCACGTTTCAAGGGTATTGTCATACCCTCATGCTTAGCTTGCATTGACACGCGCGTGTCTCTCGCATTGCAATGCAGTCGCCCATCAGCACCCTGTTTGTCTACGTTCGATATAGCGTTGAACATGTGTTGCTAACTATGTTGTGCTTGTTGAGTTTCTCTCTTTTGCAAGCACGATATTGTATGTACGGTTCATTTGAGGCTGGTGCAACCAAACGAGCCGCGCAGTTATTGTATCTTCTTCGTGTGAGACGCGACGAGAATTGAATAATTCTCCGCATTCTTAACTGCATGAAATATAGTTGTTACTTTGCATTCTTGCTTAAAACTGTTGCGTGTGCGCTTCATTACAGCTTGCTGCTTTGCATGATCATGATTTACGTCAGGCTTTGTGCATATCATTTTGCATCTCGCCCCCTGCCTGCGGGCATGCCTGCGGGCACATCTATGTTATCTTGCCTATTTGTCTAAGTCTTCGGCCTTGCCAAAAATGGGTCGTCTCTGGGCTTTAACATTCACTCCCGTCACGTATGGCTTCCGAGTTCTGTCAAAGAGGGGCAACTGTAGACACCCCATTTTTGACCGACCTTAAGACTCAGACGTCACCAGTTGAGCGCTCGGTGATGTTGTATATTGTGCTCGTTCTGAGGTTTCAGAGTCTCGTCTGCGAGCCTTGCCTCCGGACTTCGGAGCTCTTTTATGTTTTGCCTCGGTTTGCGAACCAGGTTCTGTTTCCTCTGCTTTCTCTTCCCAAAGGGAGGGAGAGGTCTCGTAGACCATCTCCCAATGGCCGTAGGCCACGTTTCGTGGTCGTAAGCCATTTTTCCCGTTTAGAGCCCGATTTCTGATTTTTCGAAGCCGTCGGTCGTGTGCCTCGGTTCGGGACCGCTTAACCACCTCTGTTTGCTCTGGTTTTTGGCCCACACCTTGTTTCCTCTCTTTTGAGGGACACTATGGCCCGAGAGACCACCTTCGTGGTCATACGCCACTTCCGGTGCCTAACAGCCTGCTTTCGGGGCCTCGGACTGCGCGCTTTGGCCCCCGAACCTTCGTTTTGCATCCGTCTTGGTCCATTTTTGGTAGGGACCCTATTTTCACTGTTAGGGAGGAGGTAGTATGGTGGCCGGCCACCTTTTTCCCTGAAAAAAACTAGTTTTTTCATTTTCTCTCTCCAAAAACCAGTTTTTCTGGCAGAAAGCTGGTTTTTCCCACTTTTGAGCCGCATTTTTTGGCTTTTCATACCACCATTGTGTTGTGCTCATCTCGGAGGCCACCAATATGGGTAGGCCAGCTAGAAATTCATCTTGACCCTTTTGAACCTTGCTTGAACGCTGGTTTTTCTCTCTCTTGGGTCATTTTTTCTGGTTTTTCACCATACAGCTATATTCTACTCATCTGGAAGGCCACCTTTCTGGGTATGCCGACCAGTAATTTTGCTTGACCCTTTTGACCCCTGATCGGCCGGCAACCTCAGTTGGTCGGCCAGCTTTCTGCTTTTTGCTCTTCCCAAGTGCAACACAGCTGTGCCAGCTGTGAAGCACTTGACCCACTGTCCGAGATTTTGAGTCTTTTGTTGACCTTTTTAAGTTGGTTTTGACCCTCTTGCTTAGCTTCTTAGGGAAGCTTGACTCTTTTTTCAGGCTTCTTGAGGAAGCTTGACCCTTTTTGGTCTAGCTTCCTCAAGAAGCTTGACCCTTTTGGGTTTAGCTTCTTTGAGAAGCTTTGAACCCCTCTTGAGGCTTCTCCAAGAAGCCTTATCCCTTCTCCTCTATATAACCAACCCCACATCCCATTTTACAAGGGTTAGAAAAAAGTTTGGCCAAGGCACATGCACTCCATCCTCCATAGCCTTCTTCTCCAAAGCTCCAAACCCTAATTTTCTTGGCCATTTACACTACACCTCTCAGCCTAACACCTCCACCATCCATTCCAGCACCTTGGAAATCATTTTCAAAGGTTCAAAGCTCACTTTCTTGGTCCGAGGTTGGCTGCATTACTGTGCTACAAGGGTAAGTCCTCATTTCTCCCATTTTCGCATTATTTCTCTCTATACCTTAGCTCTATTTGTAAGCATTTTCGAGCCTTGGTGTAAACTGAAAATATTCTTATTTTGAGCTCCTCTTCATGTTTGTTTCAGAGTACTTTTCTGTTTGAGGTCTTCTACCCTCTTGTATGCTTTATCTTTCTTTCAGGGCTTATTTTGCATGATATATTAGCCTTATTTGTGAGCATTTTTTAACCTTGACCTAAACTGAAGAAAGTTTTGTTTTGACCTCTTGTTTAAGTTTGATTGAGGTCATTTTTCTGTTTGGAGTCATTTTCTTCCTTGCATGCTTCATTTCCCCATGTTTTGAGCCATGCATATGAGCATTTGCATTGGCCTTGTTTTGGCCCCTTAGCCACTGAAATCCAGTGGATTTTTAGTGGCCTTGATGTGTCTTTGAGCCCCAAAATCATAGAGGGGTGACCCTCTCACCCCTCATTCTCTTTACTAGCATTGTTGGCCTTCCAAAGGGACTCTATTTTGCATGCATTGAAGTCATGTTTCAGGCCTCATTTTGTGAGTTTTATGGTTTGCATAAGCTCTGTCCAGAGCCCATTTTGCCATATTTTATGTCTATGATGCATGTGTAGAACAATCCCCCTTAAGGCCTTTCAAAAAGTCTTTCATTTGCATGCTTCCTAGGTTAATTTCAGGGCATTTTTGGTGAGTTTTAGAGCTGTCATAACTCATTTCCGAAGATGGTTTTTCCATGTTACATGTCTATCTTGTATGTGCTGAATAACCCCTTGTAAGGCCCTCCAAAGAAGCCCCTCATTTTTGCATGCATTGGCTGCATTTCAGTGATTATTCAGGCATATTTTGTCATGTTTTATTCACTGTTTTTGGCTGGTTTGATGAGTTCTCATTTGCTTCATATACATGTCATGTAAACCATGTTTGCTAGCCAATGTTGCATGCTATTTTAGCCCATCATGTTAGCATCTTTTGGCCATGCTCTAAACTAGAAATGTGCATGTTTTGGGACTGCCTTGGTTCTATCTTTTGACTTCATGATCAAATAATGCTTGCTTTGTATACTTGTGGTTCAATGCATGTGCCTAGTTTTGAGTTTCGGGGCTTATTCCATGCATCGGGTGCCATATTTCCATGTTTCGGGACCATTTAGCATCATGTTTTTGTGCTGGAAATTACATGTTCATAGGCCATCTTTCATCCCTTGCCATGCTTTGGTAGAGTGGCATTTAATGCCTTAGGTTCGGTCCTCAGTATGCGTACACATGTGCACGCATTTCGGTCGTCTCATTTTCGTCTAATGGCCACTGATGTGAGTGTGGCAGAGGCCCATTCATGTTAGTGTAAGTACATCGTGCATTGTGTATGTCATTTCGGTCCATAGCATTGCGTATGCTAGATTGCATGTTAGAGCATCGTGTATGTCATGTCACATCAAGCATTGTGTATGCCATTTCATAGCATTGCGTATGCTAGGTTGTATGTTAATCGCATTGCGTATGCCATCTCATTTGTATCATGTTTGGGATAGGAGTTAGCCCAAGCACGGGAAACGAGGTACGTTTCGTACTTCGAGTGACGGAATGTGTCTCAATTCCCTGTCGCCGACACTTCGGATTACCCATGATGGAGTTTAGGTCTTGTTGTGTTTCCATGTGCATTCATTTCATATTAAGTCGTGCAATTCGACTCCTCGGCCATCATGCATCGATATGCGTGATTGGTGGCACGAGGATCGAGGACTACACTCCCCGAAGAGTAGTCATGCATACATATGTGAAAATACTTTGCCATGCCCCTTTGTTGCTCTCTGTTGCAGTAAATCAAAAATCAGCGGCCTGCTGGAGCTTTGCACAATATTTCGAGAAAAATTGCAAACAGAGGCAAACCAGGGCATCGCAATGGATTTCTGCGCAAGGCAAGTCAAGCATACATCATTCATCATTGGGAATAAGAGCTGAGGCAGTCCGTGGATTTGCGTGCTAATTTATCTGCTTTCCTAGATTAATCTGTTAATTAATTAGGATTTTTGTATTTATTCGGACTGTACTATTTATTCAGACTGTATATTATTTATTCGGACCCTCCGAACGAGGGCAATGTTGTAATAAGTGTGCGTGTGTGTGATGTATGTCTTCCAACCCCACGTCTTTCTTCCTTTTATTTACCAGCTTATGATGGTTAGATTAGGGCATGTTTCAATTAGCATACTTATGCTCGCATGTTTGCATTCATTCATCTATCTTGCATGCACCGGGCTCGGCGCACCATACTAACTGCATTTGTATTTGAATTCCAAATTGAATACGTGTTAGCTATAACATCATCATATGCCATGTTTAGAATAGCCGAGCCTATTATAGTTGCATTTTTGCATGTGTTGCATAGACATTTCTGTATAGTTAGGATCATGCATGGATTTCTAACATAGCTTCTGTTTTGGCTTGGAGTACTCGGTAAGTTTTATGCTTTAGCATCCTTACATGCGTGTGCGTGATTGCCATGATAGCATGCTTACCATGAGGCTACGTGCTTATGTGATATAACTGCCTGAATGCCTGTGGGTGAAGGTTGGGTTATTTGAATTAGAACAATTCGTTAATTGTGAGTTTTAAGCCCACTAGATAGTGGCAAAATCATGTTTTCCAAGCTCTTTTCCGAATTTAAGGCACTAAAACATATTTGGTCTAACCTGTCACTCTGATGTCAATAGACCTACTGTTAGGAAACACAAATCCAGTATTCAATAGTCTACATTCAAAACTTCATAACATGGCCAGTAGCCTTATCACTAGAAATCACTAATTTCTCAGCATATGGTTAGTAGATGTTCTACTACTAGGAATCACAATGCCTTAACATGTGATCTGTAGTCACTTTCATTATTAGGAATCATCATGTCCTGACATCTGATCAGTGCACTCTTTCACTACTAGGAACCATTATGTCTGAACATGTGATCAGTAATCTGTTCACTACTAAGAACCATAATCTCATAACTGTGTAGTAAGTGGTCTAACACTTCCTAGGAACTACTAATTTTCCATCTCTGTGATCAGTGATTTTGTACTCACTAGGAGCCACCAATTTAATATTATATTTGAAATTTAAAAATTCAAAAAATATATTCACCCATCCTAATGGGTTGTCTCATCTTTGCTTTCAAGCAAAGTTACATAACAATCATACATGCTATAATTGACACAAGGATAACATACTAATTGCCTCTGATTAATTCGGAGATATTATCACGCAATCTTGTGATTTTTTCTAATCGCACTTGATCACTCTTGATCTTCCTTTAAGAACCTAATAAGGTTTAGGTTTTCTTAGGTGGAATAACATTTTTGTTGTCACCTCTTGAAACCATTTTTGACAACCATAACAAAACTTCAACTATTCTTTTTGTCCAGAAAACAAATTAACACTTGGAAATCCCAAAGACTGAAATTTAATTCAAAACTTATCTCACCACTAACTTCAAAATCAAACAAGGTCAGGAAAGTTTCTAGGAAGACTAGGGGTCACAATAGTCCCACTCAAAACCCAATTAACCTTAGACAAAACTTTTAAGAGCTTGTTGACTCAATGTCAATGGGAAACAAATTCAAAAATAAGTTTCTAGAAGATAAACCAAGTTAAAACCAATTTCCAAGCAAATAAAAATTGCTACCAGAATTACACCACTCATAAAAGTTAATCGGTACTCCCAGAACCGAGCCTATTATTTATGAATTAAAATTAAAAATATTTTAGCTAATGTTAAATATTGATTTCTTTTCGCAAAACCAAAATACTTTGGAAATAATCAAATTATAACCTAAGACTTTCTCAAACATTGGTTTTCTAACACCTTGAGAATAAAATGATTAAACCCAAAGACTTCATCAAATCCCCAAGGTTTGAAACCAAATCCATCTTAGTTGCCATTTTTGAACATAAATAAGAAATACTCTTTAGGTATGGCTAAACTTTGGTTTCTATAACAGAAAACCAAACCACTTTGAAAATAATAAAACTAATCCTTCGCTAATTTCAATTTATTTTATTTGTTCATATTATATATTCTCATTTCATGTTTAGGTAAACCTATAGAGAAAGTTAGCTATAAAAGAAAATAAATCAAATAAATTAATAAGAATCTTAAGAAATAAAATTTTCATTTTATCTTATCAATTCTTAGTAAATCATGCACTCGGAACCAAATTACTAATGCAATAACAACTGATTAACATAAATAAATTGCATGGATAAATTACTAGAAATGAACAACTCAAAACAATATAATAACTCTAGACAATTAAATTAGTTTTAATTCCAAGAGTCACTATCATAAATTAAAATAAAAACAAAACTATTTATAAAAATCTATTTTCAGATTGTTGATATTTTTCCATAGTAATAAAAGAAATATATATAAAATAAATTAAATAGAAATGACAAAACAATTTTTTTTATTATTAAAGAATGAAATACAAAATAAACTACACAACTAAAGATACATAAATGAATTATATTACATTCCTAATAGAACAAATTATTAACATGGATAACTCAAGATTAGAACTCGTTGAGGTAAACTAAATTCTGAAAAATTAAAAAACAAATAATAAGAAAAGAAGCATATCGAAACCTGTGTGATATCAGGATTTCCTTAAAATAGATTCACCACCTCTCAATAGGTGGTGGAGGTATGCCGGCATGTATCACTCAGGACATGACGATCAAAATCAGCTCATGCAGAAGCACTTTCTGAATAGTTTTGGCAAACTTGACAATGGCAGCACTCTCTCTCTAATAAGAACCAAAGAAGTAGCAAGCAAAAAAAAGATAGGAAAAAAAATCTCTGATATAAAAATAAACTCCAACTTTATTATCTCAAAACGCCATCTCATTTCTATCAAAAATCTATCCAAAATCATCAAATTGAAGGGGAAATGCCTCTATTTATACATGTAGAGGAGAACTTTAGCCATGAAGGCTAACATCAATAGGGCTATCAAATGCCCTTAACCAATGCCATCAACTCTAGGCATTAGGGTTCGAGTTACAAAGCTTGAAAAGCCACTAATATGGTCATCAACTCCATCATCAAAAGATGAGAGTTACAAAAAGCCTAAAAATTACATGTGCTTAATATATACAAATAACTATGTATATAATGATGTTTGAATAATTCAAATATATGGGTCACAAAGTGGATACTGATGTTGGGTCACAACTTGATCCAAGTCCAGTCTCAAACACATACACAAGCTAAATCCAGCACAGCACAGCTCAATCCATGCTCAAGATTAAGTCAAAGTCCAAGTCTAAGGCCAAACCCAGCACATACACAAAAGCACATGCCTAGATCCAGTCCAAATCAAGACTAAGTCTACATCTAAGACCAACTTTATCGATGCCTACTTTATGAGACAATTCTCATTCACAACTCAATGGTTTCTGCTCATCATTTTTATATTGTAATTTTCTTACTTAAGAAAATACAAAATCACTTGAACCCACCTAAACCGACGGTTAAGTCTCACTTTAATTTTGAATTAAAGTTGTCAAAAAACCATTATTTTCTAACAGAACCTTCTACAAATATTGCAAGAAAGAGTATTTGGCTGACTCTATAGCTGTATGTGAGGTTTTCTCCTCATAGGCATGATATTTTTAAGAAGTGTGAGGCCACACTCAAACTTGATTCAAAAGCTCTTGTATGCCTATATGTACCAACTAGGTGAAACTCTACCTATTTGATGTTGGAGGGCACTGAAAAGTATGAGAAGGTTTTTAATCGTATGAAGTTTTGCATTCCAATTTTGAACCTTATTTCAAGGATGTTGATGGTGGCATAAGGAGAAGTCCGAATGAGTTGGATTGGAAGAAATGTAGATTATTTGTGAGGTTTCTAAAATTATTTTATCTTGCAACTAAGAAGTTTTCAAAGTCCCTCTTTGTTACTTCCAATGCTTTTTACAAAGAAATGTTTGTTATTCAAAGCAAAATTAACCAATTAATTTTGGAGGAGGATGCTACTTTGAGCACAATAGCAAAGACTACGTAACAAAATTTTTGTAAGTATTGGGAGGATTGAAGTAAGATTAATTTATTATTGTATGTTGTGATCGTTCTTGATCCTATCGAAAAATGGCATACTTGGAGTTTTTCTTTACAAATTTATTTTTTAGAGATAAGAAGAAGGTGGATGATATGGCAGACAAGGTTAAGAGTCATTTGTATAGCCATTATGTCACACTTTATCCACCAAATGAAAAACTCCCAAGTGTAAATGAAGTTTCGAATATGGTGGAAGATGATGATAATGATCCATCTCAATTTAATTCCTATTTGGAGAGGCGATGCACTAGTGGAACTAAGTTGGAAGGAACAATATTTGTCCGAGGTTGAACATTTTGCAAAGAATCAAACATTTGAGATATTAAATTATTGGAAGATGAATGCAACCAAATTTAGAGTGCTATCACAACTTGCAAGGGATGTGTTGGCCATGTCTATTTCTACCATTGCATCGAAGTCAGCTTTTACTACCGAGGATGGGGGTGTATTCTTGACCTATTTTGTAGATCACTCTCGCCTTTTATGGTTGTGATGCCCTTGTATGTACTCAAAATTGGTTTCGAAACAACCTTCCAATTTGTCTTCAAAAAACGATGGATGATATGTAGAAATTTGAGCAATATGACTTGGGTAATTTGTGAAATTATTTTTTCTTCATTTTTAATTGTATTATTCATTTTATTATGTAAATTTTATTGATCTTCTCTTGTTGACTTGTGATTAGATACTTTGGAGTCAAACTCATTTCAAGTCCAACCTATAATGTCGATACTATAATTGAACTCTAATATCCATTTGCTTGTTCGTTAATTTTTCATATGCTCAATATATTTTCTTACTATATTGAGAAGCAATATATAGACATTGTTTACCTTTTTATTACTTTATTCTTATACAGTATCTTTGTCAAAGGAATTATGAAGATTGAAGACTAAATAAATTGTATATTTTTCAATTTGTTTGTGTGCAGGGTTCATCAAACATATGCACGGAATTAGAATTTTTTAAAATTAAATGTGAGTCATGATGGAGTTTGCGAGTTTACAAATATTTTTATTTTACTCAATGGGTTTAGATAAAGTTTGATAACAATTTATTTTGGTTTCTAAGTAGTTATTATCATTACATTTTGGATGAACGTAAGAGTTAATGAAGAATTACTTTTAGTTAAGTTTAGGATTTTGAATAATTTTAATTTTGAATTATTTTTAGGTAAGTTTAGGATTTTGAATGATTTTAGTTTAGAATTTTGAATGGTTTTAATTTTAATTTTAATGTTAATTTATGATTTGATTTAAAATTTTAAAATTTTGAATGATTTGCTTGTGTGAGTTAGGAATTGAATGATACTGGAGGTGATTATGGTAATTATGTCTACCATTATATTAACAGATTGCCAGGTTCTTGTCCAAAGTCTTAAAGCAGGCAAAGTTTTGGAATAGAATTTGAAGTATATTATAATAGAAAATATATATAATGCATTTGCGTTTTCTCAAAGATATTAGTTTAGAATTTTTTATGGTCCAAAAGAATATAAATATATAGAAAATGGGAGGGAAATGCCCAAAAATGATTTTCTAAAGAAAAAAAATTCAATCTACAAACCGCTCGCACACCTGTGAATTATATCTGCACAAATTACAATCCGCACCGCAGTTGGTTGCGGATTCACTTTTTCCCAACCAACAACCAATCGGGTGGGTCTAACCAGCAAATCGACCTGCACGAAATCAATCTGCGATCACTCCTACTTATTGCATATAATAGATTTGATCATTTTCCTCCGTGGATATAGACATCTCACTGAACCACCTATAATCTTATGTTTGTATGTGTTCTTGCTTTTCTTGTTATTATTTACTGTGTGATTAGAATCGGTTCTAACATAACAACTATGATAAAATTATTACGTAGAGATCATGATAAATCGTAATCTGATAATATCTAATATATTAGATATAGATGAGGATCACTTGATTAGACACTAATGGAGTTCTAGAGGAAAACTAAAACAATGTCATCTCAATCTTTGTACAACATTTCTTTGTTGGCCAATGTGAAAACCTTTCAACAAAGTGCCCTCAATTGGAAGTAATCTTTAAGAAAGTAGTAGCAGATTTATCGATTAATGAAACAACAAAAACAAAGCACTGATTACCACGCAATTGCTTTAATTTGCCTTTTTTTTCTTTCTTTTTTTTTTTTTTGAAGAAAAATATTCTTATAAAAAATTTTATATAGATTATTTATTTATTTATTTATTGTTTTTGGGTCTGGATGGCACGGCAGTAAAATTTCAATAGTTAAATATTATTTTAGTGGTCACTCAATTTTAAAATAATAATTCTCAATGTGACCACATTTTATATATAAATCTTTTATTTTATTTTTATTTTTTTGTTTGTATGTCATAATTCTAATAATAATAATATATTAATAAAAGTACAATAATACTACATACAGTGGTGTTAAAAATCCGTATTTTTCCTCCATAAATTTACCTACAAACATAAATGAAGAGTTTATGAGATGCATCTTATATATGATCTTACAACATACAAGTTGAATCTGAGCCATTCATCTTCATCTAGGTAAATTCAGGTTCAATTTTTCTGGGTTCATATGTTTAATGTTCATTTATTTCTCACAACATGTTTACAAATTCACGTGTGTCGTTTAAACCAATACAATGATAACACATAAAGACATCATATTCACCTTGTCAAGAGTGTATAGTAGTAGCCTTCCCCTGTTATGTTACAAACACGAGTGATTTTTGTATGCAGATAGGGTATATGTCATATAATATCTTCTACTATTCTGATTGGTTTTGACAGTAAGGTCTACTACATTTATGTTGGGTGTTTAGGGAACAACAGGAGTATATACATTTGTAATTGGTGGAAGGTAATGCCACATAATACCTTATTGACATACAAAAATTTCTATACAGACACTAATTAGTATACCAACTAAAACGTAAGACATACATGTGGGTTCCACCACTTATCATAGATCTCCCCAAATATTGTAATTTGTATCTAATTGGTGTATTAATTGGCACACTAGTTAGTGTTTCTAACTTTAATCTAATATTTTTTTATTTTTATCAAAAATAGTATTAATATATTAGGACAGTGAAATTACAACTGAAGTATTTGTCATTATTTTATCAGCTTAAAGCCATAACCTTCCATTCACCACGCTATAAGGTATAGTTACTGTTCAACTACACCCCAATGTGTAACATTACTCTATTATAAATAGTGATTAGCATCAATTTTTTAGTGTAAATAGTTGACTGTCATCAAATTTTTATGTCTTTGCCAACACATGTTACCTTTGTATATAATAAGGCTCTAGAGCAAAATGCAAAGCAATCAATTAAAACTTGTTAAAGACACCATGGCATCCAAATGGAGTACTAGCTAGTTGTGATCACTACAAAAAAAATTAAAATTTTAAAAATTAAAATTTAAGGATAAAATTATTTTTTAGGAATCAAATTTTATTTTGTAAAAAGTGTCGTTATTATATTTTTAACAACAAAAATTAGACATTAGTGATGAATTATTACCCTTTTGGGACCAAATTTTTGTTTTAAAAAATAAATCATTTTGATACCATATTATTTTGTCCGTAAAAGTCTATTTATTAGTGACTCTTTCAAAATTTTGTCGCTAAAAGCATTGTTTTTTACTTTTCAGAACGACCTTTTAGTAACTAACCTCACGATGATAAAAATTGGTCCCTGAATGTCTTTTGCAACAAAATTTTTACTTTTAGATACTAAATCATTTAGTCTCTAAAACTCTTTTATGTTGTAGTGGATCACTGCTTTCAGTTTATTCAACAAGAAATCTAAATATTATTTAATACTAGCGGTCTACATATATGCGATGCGTGTGTAATTTTTTTTATTTAAAAAAAGTATTATTATAAAAATAATGACAAAAAAAAATGTATACATAGTATGTATTGCTCAAATGATAAATATCTTCTTTATCAAACTCATAATTTTGATTTCAAATCTCATCATCTTCTTAATATAATTTTTAAAAATTATATGAATATTTTGAAAAAAAACCCAAAATATGATAGGTTACCACCTTATACTTTTTATCACTCTATTCGTAAAACACCTCTGTTTGGGAAGTTCATCTTGAGGCTTTTTTTAGCTGAAATAGTTACAAAAAACAGAGTAATCTTTTAGACTAATAAGACAAAATATCACATTCAACACATAATCATTACATTATTTCTCTTACAAAAAGTCAAAAAAATCCTTCCCAAATGAGCCCAGACTAAAATAGTCAAAAAGTCAAAAAACTAACTCACTTTTCAAATGAATCCAAAACAATGAGTTACAACCACTTGTGAGCCTATTCAACTAATGTATTTCTAACAAATGAGATTTGATTTACCAGGGGCTCTATTTGGTAATATTTAAGTGTGCAAGGGCATATTATATAAACTTGTGTAAGTTTTTATAAATAAGCGTAATATATAAGTTCATTCATAAAAATTTGAGAAATAACAACGTACATATATTTGTGAAAACTTAAGTACATATAATATATATCTTGTACGCCCAAACACTTCCCGTCATCATTTTATTAATAACAGATACAAATAGTGAAACCTATTAAACAAATATATTTATAGCAAACAACATTCACTTTGCTTGGTTTGAATTTTCTAAAAATACTTTTCAGAAAATTATACTTTCTTGTTTTTCGTATTTTTTTATTTTTACTGAATTTTTTAATATTTTAAGCAATTTTTTTAATTTTTAGACACGCCTAACATAAATACATTTAAAAAGTATAATTTGTGTAGACAATATCTTTAAAAAATTCACTTAATACCAAAAATTTTAAAAAAAAAAATTCAATACATTTTTCATATTTTTATGTATTTATTAATTTTTTAAAATATTTTTTCACAAATATTTTACTTTTTAGACACATCTAAATAAGATGTATCTAAAAACGTAAAAAAATGAAAAAAATTAAAAATATTCATTAAAAATATAAATACAAAAAAAAAAAAAAAAAAACTCAATTTTTAAAAGATTTAATTCAAAAAATTCAAACCAACACTGATTACTTTTCATATGGTGGGCATGTTGCCTCATTGAAGACCTCAAAATTTGAATGCGACCTTTGTCAAGATAATGATACCGTGGGCACACCTACAACAAAGATGGACATGGTGGGGGCAGCTTTCTTACATAACCAAAACATTTCACATATTTTGGTATGATGCTGTTTCCAACATTCAATTTCTTTTTCAATAACACTATAAATTTTAAAAACATATTTTACACCAAAAATAAAAAATAAAAAAATTATGAATCATAGTCATTATGTGTGGTTGATATTTTATCAAATTTAAATTTACACCATATAACTTATTTCGAAATAACTTTTTATGACTCATAACATTCTTTTTTTTTTCTTTTTTTCTTTAAGAAAAATCTTTAGGCTGTGTTTGGAATTTGAATTTTGGATAATTTCTTAGAAAGAGAAAGGGTTTAAAAATAAGTATAACTTCATCAGGACACCGTGAATTCCATTAACTTGAATTTTTTTTCCAATAATTTACTCAATAATCTTATAAAATTAACGATCGAATCATCAAAATATACTCAAAATAAACTCATAAGAATCTTCACCGGAGCATCTTGTGCTACCCCCTTAACACCGTGACTCACCCTTTTCTCGTTTTCAAGTTCCTCTCGAGTCTGGACTTCAATTTACTACTCACTAGGGACAGACCTACTTTAAGACCGGGAGGGGTTAGGTGTTCCCCAAAGCTTTGATATTTATACTATCATCCCTGTAAATAAAGATTATATATTATTTGCCCCTATAAAATTGCAGTAGTGTCTTTAAATTATGTAAAATTCTTTGGGTTGGTTTGGGAAGTGGGTTGGTTTTTTGGCTTTTTTGACTATTTTAGCCTGGGCTAAAAAGCTTGGTTTGGAAAGGGCTTTTTAGCTTTTTGACTTTTTTAACTTTTTTTGTGAGAGAAGAGTGTAATGATTATAGGTTGGATGTGATGTTTTGTTTTTGTGACTAAAATAGCCTATTTTGTCTTTTGTGGCTAAAATAGCCAAAAAAGCCCCCAACCCAACTTGCCAAACGGAGGCTTTATATGTTTAAAATTTTAAAAGTATTATGTTCTATTATTTCGGTCCTTCTTGTACACTCCAAACTACCAGATTAAGATAAGAATTGAATCAATTGATTATGAGGTTTGTTTAGTTGGTTATTTCTTCATATTGTGGGCTCCTTTTTTAGTTGATAGGGTTTGACTTGTTGAGATTTAGTTATTTGTTTGACCCTATTGTTAGATTAATAGAATTTGGTTATTAATTGTGAATTTATAAATCATGTTGATGTAAATCTCATGATAATTGTAATATTGTATTTCATCAATTGACAAAAAAAATAAAAAGAATATAAGTTGTTGCTTACTATTGGGAAAAATTTCAATGTTTTTTGTGATTAATGTGTCCCTTTTATATTGAATTTATGACTCCGTGACTGCTACTCACGGGTCATTTGTGACAGTAAGTGCATTATTAAAATAAAAAATAAATAAAAAAGGTGAATTGTTAAAATAAAAAAATAAACAAAAACAGCAAATGCATTGTTTAAATAAAAAAACATTGTGATTTCTGACTTCAATTTTTCCCCCTCACTCATTTTTTTCAGTCTTATACATAATTTCGTAGAAGTATTTTCGAGTAAAACTTCAAATTTTATTGTTTATAGTTTGGTAGTTTTATTGTCTCCTGAAGATGAATTATTTTAAACCCAATATCAGTGGTAGATAGGGGTGTGCGCGTTGTGATTCTGACAGCTTGTGAGTAAAAGTATAAACCGAATAACGAATTGGCAAATTGTGGTTTGGACGATTTTGGGCAGATTGACGGATTGAAATATATTCTTAACCAATTATCAAGTATTTGCATAATATATAATACTAATTTGTATAACATTTTCTATATATAACATAAACTAATTTTACATAATATTTTATATATATAACTATTAATTTGTAATAAATTTTACATCTTAAATCTATTTCACACTCATTTTTACTTAATATTTCATTATAGGTTAAAAAATATATTTGTATTAACTAGAGCGGAGCGGCTTTGAAGGAGGATTGTAAATTTTAAAGTTTAATCCGCAGCTAGCGGATAGAACAATAAGGATTAGTGCGAATCGGTACGATTTTAACGAATTATGCGATATTTTGCATAACCCTAATAGTAGCAATTATCAATTTAAAGATTGTATTTCCAAGTTGCCTCAAAGTCACATTCATTTTGTTTGATTTTGAGTTTTGAAAAAAAAAAATTAAAAAAGCTTTCGAATTTTGTTTCGGTGTTCTATTGTTTGTAGTAATTTTTTTATATTTTGATCAATTTTGTTTTTGACGAATATAATCTAAATGTATGTAAAAAATAAAATATTTATGAAAAAATCTGAAGAAAAAAAAAATTCAGTAAATACAAAAAAAAAATGAAAATGTATTAACTTTTATATATTTTGTATTTAGTGAACTGTTCTAAGACTTCATTTCACAAATTTTATACTTTTAGAGTGTATCTAGATTAGGGATTCGTTGGGTCGGGCCAAGTTCGGGCGAGGCCAATATTACATAATAAGGGGTTTTGTATTTGTCCAAACCCGGCGCTAACATCAGGCTTCTACATCTACCCAAGCCTAACCAAAAAAATAATTACAAATCTCAAACCCACATATCGTGCTATAAGTTCAAAAAAAAAAAAAAAAAAAAAAAAAAAAAATTTAATACAATCCATAATTAATGTAACACCACCAAATAACAACAATAAATAAACCCATAAGGTACGTTAGTTATGCAAA
Organism: Camellia sinensis; assembly: GCF_004153795.1. Lineage (NCBI taxonomy): Eukaryota > Viridiplantae > Streptophyta > Magnoliopsida > Ericales > Theaceae > Camellia > Camellia sinensis. The sequence goes on from NW_021025438.1 coordinate 898,153, forward strand.
AACTAATAAAATTTCATTCTTTCTTTAATTTATTTGATAATCATTACAAAAGGTGCCACATGCATTATACATTCACAAATCCTAAATTTTGAATCTATAACATGTGACACAAGGTGATATATAAGAAATGAAAGGAAGTTTAAATAAGTTTATACCTTAATAGCTACATATTTTCAAGACGATACTTGATTACAATAAAAGTGGGTCAAGCCCAGAACAAGTAAAAAGTTTGAGACTTGTACAAAAGATATTTACAATAATAGAAAAATAAAATAAATCTTCAGCTCCACGATCCTCCTAAGCTAAATCATTGGTAGAGGCATACTATCAGCACTTGAAAATTGGTTTCCACATAGAGTGAATTAAAGCCCAATAAAGAATGTCATAACACACTGTATGATGCTTAACAAAATCATATGATGAATGCATATGCATGCCATTTACCAAAACATTACACTTCGTCTTTCAAAACAATGCAATGCCATGATTATAAATTAAATCATAAAACAATACTTTTTAAAGTAGAACATAGGACAGTGGATACACAACATTGGGAATCTTTAGGCATGTGTCTGCTTGTAGGCTATACAAGCACTACCAAAACCATTTTATCGGTACTAACCGGAAGGATCGGCACCTAACTGCACTGGTTTTTGGACTTTTACCAAGGACACACAAGCCAACATAAATAATACCACAACCACAACTCCTAACCAGATTCACCAAGGTATTCACTTATTTTTCTCAAAACAATACTTTCTCAATGTATAAATATGAGAAAATGTTCGATAAAAGATGTATGAGTAGTTCGTTTCAATTAACTTAATCCTCATGCAATTTCTACAACAATCAAATCTATTATTCACCGATAGCCCAAAATAGATATATTTGTACAAAAGATAAATCTCCACCAACAATTATAATTTCATAATCTCAATATAGGAATGATAAAGATAATACATATCTAGCTCCACTCTCATCATCAATAGATACATTCATTTTTATCTTCTCAAAAGCTCAATATCTTCCCTTTATTCTTAGTTCAAAACAAATTATTTCTAACAAAACATCTATTGCTTTCAAAAACAAAATTAAAGGAGAAATTTTCAATAGTTCAACACAACTTAACAATAGACTCATTAATTTCTATAATATTTCTTATGAAACTATTTGAAAATCCCTCTTTTATATTCTAAAAACCAAATCGTAAATCAAACCCACTATTCTCAAATCACTACACCTTTCAAGGAACACATAATGAGGCTAAGAACCATACAAGAAGATTAAAGAAATACCTACCCCAAAAGTAAAAGGAGAGAAGACCAAGACCCAACTTTTTGACGGAACCGAAAATAAAAAATCTTTTCAATTCGAACATCCACATTTACGAGCTCTACACTATTCTCCAAAGCACTGCGGCGGCGAGACCAACAGATTTTAGTGTATAAGGGTGTTTAGATAAGAACTACAAAGAGAGAAAGTAAAGAAATTTGGTAAAGTTACCTTTTATAGAGAGAGATCAAAAAGTGATAGAAAAGATCTTTTTTTGGTAATGACATACGTACAAACCGCTCGAGTGACCAAAACACTACTCAAGTGTCAAACACGAGGAACCACTTGAGCAACCAAGTAATAGCTCGAGCGCATAATGACTCCTTACAATAGTTCAGACCTGCAAAGATACCACTCGAGTGAAAGAAAGAAAGACTGCTCAAGCATTAGACGTAGGATACTGTTGGAACGATTAACCCATGGCTCGAGCAAAGAACACCCCACTTCCAAAAGTTCAAACTGCAAACACAGATGCTAGAAGGAACTAAAGATCACTCAAGTGAAGGAAAGACCGCTCGAGTGAACCTAAAGAGAAACATACATAAACTCTTTTGAAAAACCAACTCTCAACTTGTTCAAAACACAACCAACAACACCAAACAACCAATCCCACATTACAATAAGACAACAAGGAGTATAAACAAAATCCGTGAGTACTGGATCCCAGACCAAAGAATACAAAAGGGTCGAGTTTTAACCCGAGTCGCTATAATCTTCCCCTCTTAGAAAATTTTGTCCCCGATATTTAATCAATACAATAACAACACAATAAATCATTAACAACCACAATAACCTATGTTAACAATAGTAGATAGACATGGAAATCCATTCCAAAATACTATGATTACAATCCTTCAAAACATTCACAATGTTTATATATTACAACTCGAGTGAAATCTAGTACAAAAGATTCAAATATCAACAAATAGGTCTATGTACTTCTTATGGACTTTAGCCTTACGCTTCTAAGTCGCCTCTTTGAATCCATGGTATCGCCACAACACCTTAACCAATGTAATAGTCTTGCCTCTCAAGACTTGATCCCAAGTATCTAACACCCGAACCGGTCTTTCTTTATACAAGGCATCATCATCTACCTCTAAATCAGTCCAATCTAACACGTGTGAAGGATCATGCTCATACTTCAGGAGCATACAGATATAAAACACGTCATGAACCCTAAAAAGTTAAGGTGGCAAGACCAAACGATAAGCTATGTCCCCAATCTGCTCTAGAATCTCAAAGGGCCCAATGAACCTGGGAGACAACTTCTCATTCTTCCCAAATCTCATCAAACCCCATCTGCGTGAGATTTTAAGAAATACATGATCCCCTATCTCAAAAGACAGGGGTCTCCTCCTTCGGTTAACATAGTTCTTCTGACGACTCTGAGTTGAAACCAACCTCTTACGAATAAGTGCAAACTTCTCTGTCATTTCCCAGACTAATTTCAAACCTAACATATGTGCGTCACCTACCTTAACCCAACACATAAGTGATCTACGCGGTCTACCATACAGGGCATCAAAAAATGCCATTCTATTACTCGTTAAAAAGCTATAATTATAGGTAAACTCTAAAGGAAAATACCTTTCTCATGACCCATTAAAATTGAGAACGCAAGCCTGAAGCATACCTTCTAAAATCTAAATGGTACGCTCCAACTGCTGTAGATGTCCCCGAACGTCCCGGGAGGGAAATCCCCCATGTTTTGTTCATTTGGGCTCACTACAGTTCGGACTCAAATTGTCACGGTTCTTAATCTGATCTCACAATGTGCGATGTGAGATTGATAAACCAAAGAGTCCAAATCCGGCAAATCGTTTTGAAAAATAGATTTTTAGAAAGAAGTGCCAAACATGGACTGCTTTGCTAGATACAGAGTCGTCACCTAAATGTTTTATTTTGGGGAAATTTAGGAAATCCTGACTCATTGCCTAAGGCCACATGTCCGTTATCACCAAAGTTGCCTTGGCTCGGGAACTTGGGTACGATTGGGGAAGGTCACTTCGTGAGCACCCTCGCTCGCCCGATCAAAGATCGATCACTACTAAACATGATATCTCGTTTTTGAAAACACATGCGTTCTTATTCCGATTAATTAGCTAGAATTACTATGTGATGCGCGCAGCAAAACAAGTATAAACTAGATCGCCTAATTTGGAACAAAGCATCGCATATTCGTTTGTTTGGAAAATGATTTGAAGTTTGCTACTCGTAAGTAGGCTAAAACACGGATTTCAATGAATTATCCCAATTCAAGCAATCCAACCTTCACCCACAGGCACTCAGGCAGTTATATCACCTAAGCAATTAGCCTCATGAAAAGCATGCTGTCATGTTAACATTCACACTCATGCGAGATGCTAAAGTATAAACACTTACAGTGTACTCCGAGCCAAAACAGAAACTAGTTAGTAATCAAATGCATGATCCTAGTTCATGTTAAGATGGCTAATGCAACACATACAAAGATCCAACTAGAATAGGCTCGGCTACCCTAGGAATGGCATATGAGATGCGACAGTTCAATACATGTATTCAACTTGGAATTGAAATACAATGCAGTTAGTATGATACACCGAGCCCGGTGCATGCAATATAGATGAATGATGCAAACATGCGAGCATAAGGATGCTAATTGAAATATGCCCTAGTACTAACTATCAAAAGCAGGTAAGTAAAAGGGAGAAAGAAGTGGGGATTGAAAGACATGCATCACACACACGCACGCTTATTACAAATTCACCCTCGCTCGAAGGGACCAAAAGAATATTACAATTTAATTAACCTACAGGCTAATTAAATAATTTACAGACCACCTAATTAATTAACAAATCAATTAAGTAAAGAATGCGATAAAACGCCTCGGGAAGAGGGTCCAATGCATGCGTGCTCGGATTTGCTAGGAAACCCGTCGTCATGCATAAGTTGCCTCTGTTTTCCCTGCCCTGCTCCTCTGAAAATTGCAAAAGTCCCAGGGAGAACTCTATGGACACTGTGGAACACCACCGGCTAGGTCCCGAACCGAGGCACACGGCCTGACGGCTCCGAAAACCGGAAATCGGACTCCGAAATGGGAAAAATGGCCTACGGCCACAAAATGTAGCCTACGGACATTGAGAGATGGTCTACGGGACCTCTCCCTTCCCTCAGGAAAAGAATCCGAGAAAACCGAGTCTGGTTCGCAAACCGAGGCAAGGCACAGAAGAGGGTTCGGAAGTCCGGAGGCAGGGCTCGCAGCCGCGACTCTGAGACTTCTGGACAAGCACAACATGCAATATCACCAAGTGCTCAACTGGCGACGTCTGCGTCTTAAGGTCGGTCAAAAATGGGGTGTCTACAGTTGTGCATTTTGATTTCAAATGTAATGCAAACCAAACAAACAAATGAGGCCTAACTTCTATCATACTCAATTCAAGAGGCAAGGCATGCATGTCAAACACAACCTAAGCATGCACTCTGAACATGCAACATGAGCATGCAAATGAACATGCAAGAATGCAACTAACAAGCATGCAAAGTGTAATGTCAACATGCATACATGCAAGGCATATAACATGTTAGACAACTTAACAAGAAATGCATGCCAAACGCAACATTATTCAAGCATGCAACAACATGTCATGAACCAAGTATCTAAACATACAATCATGCATGCAAACATGGTTCGACACTTAAGCACAAAGAGACAACTTTTAAGCACACTTAAAAGGAGATAAACATGGGCATATAGCAAGCATGCTAGGCTCTGAAATTGCATAAAATAGAGGTGCCAAACCAACTAATTTAAAGCAAGCAAAGCATGCAAGCAAAGCCAAAACTCAAGGCAAGCCAAAGATTTATTGAACTACACTTAGCAAAATCAAACATGACATGATTTGAACAACCAAAATCAGAGTCTTACCATGTTAAAACAAAGCCAAAAACACATCTAGATGGCATCTAAATGGTCTAAACATGCAAGCATACAAAAGAGGCCAAACATGGAGCATAACATGACAACCTTATAAAGCATTAAAAGGACATCAAATGCAAGCATACAAGCATGCCATGAGGACTGAAATGATGCTATAAGTGGTTCTAAGCCACTGAAATGATGCAAGGATAGCATGCTAGAGGGTCCGATACTTAAGGCCTACAAGAGGGATTACATGGTAGCTATACAAAGAAAATCATGGATGACCCAAACAACCAAAAACAGTCCTCAAGCACACTAAAACATGCATAAAAACTTCACAAAGCTAAGCCAAAACAAGTAAACATAGTGGTCTAAATGCTAGATACATGTTAAGGCAATTTCATGGCATTGCAAGACAAGTATGCAAAGAAAGCATGGTGTGCCTAAACCAAGTGAAAACAGTGCTATATCATGGCAAAAAAAACACAAATAACACTTAAGACATGGCCAACATGAACTTGAAAAGGATGCTTACACATGAGGCAAAAATGGCCCTTTTCAAGGACAACAAGGAGAGGGGGTGGCCCTCTCCTTCTTAGGACCCTCACCACTGAAATCTCTCAAGATTTCAATGGTGAGGAGGCCCAAACAAGGTGGTTCCGGAGCTCACCCAAAATAGCACAAAATAGGGCCAAACAAGCCCTAAGAGGGGTCAAACGACCTCAAACAACAAAACACTCTTAAACAACTATTTAGAGCAGGAAAAAACAATACTTTTATGTGTTATACACAGAGTCTAAAAAAGGTTGCAAGATAGGGTAAAAGACTATGCAAATATGGGGTAAAAAGGGGCAAGAATCTTACCCTTGTTAACCCTCTTCAAGAATGATGCTCCAGCAGCTTCTTCAAGTTCAAAACCACCCAAAAACACCAAGAACAGCCTTTTGGTCCCTCAGCAACCAAGAGAAGGTGTAGGACTAGGTGTTTGTGTGCAATAGTAAGACTAAACACACACACAAGGCAAAAGAGAGAGAGAAATAAAGATAGAATAGATATACTATGCTAACCCTAGAACCAGAGCTTCCCTGGGATTTTTTTCTAACCCTAATGGAGGGAGAAGAGGCTCCCTCTTATAGAGCTCACTCTTGCAAAGCTTCTCAAGTAAGCTAGTCAAGAGGGAGATCCCTCCATACACGTGTATGGAGGGGAGCAAAGTGTATGCCAGCTAGCACAGCTGGCATAAAAATATCTGCAAAAGCAGATGAATAGTGGTCGGCCAGCAAAAAATGCAATTTGACCAAAATAGATGGTCGGTCGACCATCTAGAGTGCCAGTCGGCCAAACATTTGGCCGATGGCAACAAAACACAGCCGGTGGCCTCAAGCCATGGCCGGTGGAGTGTGTGGAAGGCCAACAAGCCATTCCCTGCCCTCCAAAGAAAAAACACAAGTGTTTGGTGCGAGACCAAACACAAAATAGTCGAGTCGAGAGATCCTGAGGCAAGGCGCGTAGCTAAAACCTCCAGAAACTCAAGACGAACACAAACAAGGATGATCACCGAGTGTTCAAACGGTGACGTCCAAGTCTTGAAGACGATCAAAAATGGGG
>NW_021025438.1:905043-948552 GCF_004153795.1 Camellia sinensis
ATTTTGAAGATTCCTCCAGCAGGCTCAGCGTGGATCATTGTCAACGGTTATCTCGTTTATAACTGTACTCCTAATTTCATATTATCTGCTTCGTACTTATGGATGCTAAGCCTTTCCGTTTGGTTTAATGATACCTTTTCCAAGATGTTTACACATATGAGCAGATTATGACTGGTTTGCCACTGGCAATTGTACTTGCTTCCCATACACAGTGCAACTTTTATGATCTCATCTCTGTCAAATATAAAGATATGCAATCGGTAGTTACACCAGACGTGTTGTAAAAAGGTATTTGTATTCAAGTGGGACTTTTTTCGTACTTTTTATTTTCTTCAAATATTACATTTTTCGTTGATAGAAATGCATTTGGTGATATCCCCATTGATGGATTTCTTTCTTTGGTTTTGTTTGGGTGGCATCACATGTAGAAGCCCACTTGCGAGAGTAAGGAATTAAGGTCATCCCATGCCCATCCCATCACCAATCATTTGGGATAATAACTTCGATAAAAGTCTGCTGTGGTTGTAACATGCTATTTCATGATTAATTTTCTCTACTCTTGTCCTACCTTGCCATAACTCGTCGTATATGTCTATTCGTATAACTTTGATGTCCAGCTCATGTTAAACTAGTAATTATTTGTTAAGCAGAATTTCTGAAGTGAGTAGTGCTGGCGACATTCGCACAATTTATAAGGTTAAAAGTTCAGTATATTCCTCCAAGATTGCTGCGTGCATTGCTGCATGAATTTGAAATAAAACCCCCTTTTTCTTTTTCATGCAGTTGAGCAAACATGTTTGATCTTGTGTATTCTTTCCAATAATCTGTGTACTTTATTGGATGCTTATCTTTGTACGACTATTAACCACCCCGCGATCTGTTTTCTAGGTGGAGGGATATCTGTTACGAGCTGCCGGATGAAAAGAGGCCCTTCAAGAAGAAAGAAAGGTACATGTTAATCTTGAACTCCCACCCTAGCCATTTCTTCATCTTCCTCCTCCTCTTCTTAGCGCCCTTACAACTATCTTCTGCTTTTCAGAAAGTGAATCCCCCAATCTGGCGTGAAGCAATAAACGATTTCTTGCCCAAAATTTGAGGGCTTGTGCAAAGCGAGTCATCCTTTACAATCATGCTGATGATTCGTCTGGGCCAACAATTCAGTGAGAACCGTAAGTGCCTGCCCAGCACCCGATTAACATATTGAAACCTGAGAGTGAGAACATAATACGGCTTAAATAAGTGTATCTTTAGGGTCTATATAGTAAAAATATAATGATATTTGACCTCAGTACAGAGAGCACCTCCAAACCCCTGCTGCATGGACAGAAGCACCCTATCACATATTACATAGAAACCTTTTACTAAGTCTCATTCATTATCCACTAAATAATCTGTCACAAACATTTCTAGCAAGAGAGAGTTATTGTATTACGATCATCTCGATGGTTATTCTGCTTGATATTGTGTTGTGTGCAGCTTCAATGCCGTACTGCCTGAGGTTATTGTCTATGTACGCGGACTCTTTAAAGAAAAATCAAAATACCCGTGATCGGACACTTCGACACTCAGATAAGAGTAGTGGTATGGTCAGCTACTTTTCAACAGACACTCTTATATAATTGTATGTGAACACTATTATTATATGTAATATTTGTATGTTGCAATAAATTACTTTTGACACTGTAAAGTTACATATAGCACCATTTATCCTTCACATACTGATTTAAAAAACTATAAAACATATAGACGTGTTGTTTTTGCCCGAGTCACATGACCCTTAAAATTTATGGTTTGACAAACTCTGACCATCTAGATACATACCCAATCTGAGCACCATATCCCGGTCATGTACTAGGTTATTTTTTTTTAATCTTTTTTTTTGTTTTTTTTTTTTTAAATTGGAGATTTGTGTGACTTTTGTGTGTAAGACTTTTGGTAACAGCATAAGTGGTAAAAATAGTCCTAATAAGCAAGGGGAAAAGTTGATTATCCTTTTGGCTCACGGAGGTCTGTTGATTCGCTTATAGATTATTAGCTTATACTTAGCTATAACAATACAGGCCATACGTATACACGTCTATCTCTCTGTCAGTTTCTCACCTTATTCAATGGGGGCCTTAAATAAGTATATAACAAATGATTTCTTGTTACCTCACTTTAAATGCTTCTGCTTTCTTTCTCGTCCTGTCTCTTCTTTTGTTTTCTTTTGGGTAATCTGAAAGGGCATCCACTATGCCCTGATAGGTATTGCTCCATCTCCGGACCTCATCGATAATAAGTTCTCTGAACGAACATCCTAAGCAACAAGCCGTCACTGGTTAACACTTATTACAAATTCGCCCTCGCGTGCAGGGACCAAAAGAATAATATAGATTTAACTAACCTACAAGCTAATTAAATATTATAGACCACCCAATTAATTAACAAATCAATTAAGTAAAGAAAGCGATAAAACGCCTCGAGAAGAGGGTCCAATGCATGCGTGCTCAGATTTGCTCGGAAACCCGTCGCCATGCACAAGTTGCCTCTGTTTTCCCTGCCCTGCTCCTCTGAAAATTGCAAAAGTCCCAGGGAGAACTCTATGGACACTGTGGAACACCACCGGCTAAGACAAATGGTCATCGACCATGGCAGGATGGTCATCGACCATTGATTGAGCTCTCGGCCACAAACTTTTGGTCGATCGGCACTCTATGTAGTCGATCGACCATCTTTGTCTGCAGAAACCTGTTTTGACAGCAGCAGAGGGCAAAACATGGCATGGCAATGCATTTCAAGCAATGTTTGCACTAACCACACTTCTTATCATATTCATGACTCAAAGGAGCATGGTACTTGATTCTCGGACCACCAATCGCGCATTTCGATGCGTGATGGCCCAAGGAACCAAGTTGTGCATTTTAATTTCAAATGTATGCAAACCAAACAAACAAATGAGGCCTAACTTCTATCATACTCAATTCAAGAGGCAAGGCATGCATGTCAAATACAACCTAAGCATGCACTCTAAACATGCAACATGAGCATGCAAATGAACATGCAAGGATGCAACTAACAAGCATGCAAAGTATAATGTCAACATGCACGCATGTAAGGCATATAACATGTTAGACAACTTTACAAGAAATGCATGCCAAACGCAATACTATTCAAGCATGCAACAATATGTCATGAACCAAGTATCTAAACATACAATCATGCATGCAAACATGATTCGACACTTAAGAACAAAGAGGCAACTTTTAAGCACACTTAAAAGGAGATAAACATGGGCATATAGCAAGCATGCTAGGCTCTGAAATTGCATAAAATAGAGGTGCCAAACCAACTAATTTAAAGCAAGCAAAGCATGCAAGAAAAGCCAAAACTCAAGGCAAGCCAAAGATGTATTGAACTACACTTAGCAAAATCAAACATGACATGATTTGAACAACCAAAATCAGAGTCTTAGCATGTTAAAACAAAGCCAAAAACACATCTAGATGGCATCTAAATGGTCTAAACATGCAAGCATACAAAAGAGGCCAAACATGGAGCATAAGATGACAACCTTATAAAGCATTAAAGGGACATCAAATGCAAGCATACAAGCATGCCATGAGGACTGAAATGATGCTATAAGTGGTTCTAAGTCACTGAAATGATGCAAGGATAGCATGCTAGAGGGTCCGATACTTAAGGCCTACAAGAGAGATTACATGGTAGCTATACAAAGCAAATCATGGATGACCCAAACAACCAAAAACAGTCCTCAAGCACACTAAAACATGCATAAAAGCTTCATAAAGCTAAGCCAAAACAAGTAAGCATAGTAGTCTAAATGCTAGATACATGTTAAGGCAATTTCATGGCATTGCAAGACAAGTATGCAAAGCAAGCATGGTGTGTCTAAACCAAGTAAAAACAGTGCTATATCATGGCAAAAAAATCACAAATAACACTTAAGACATGGCCAACATGAACTTGAAAAGGATGCTCACACATGAGGCAAAAATGGCCCTTTTGAAGGACAACAAGGAGAGGGGGTGGCCCTCTCCTTCTTAGGACCCCAAGGCACCATCCTCACCACTGAAATCCCTCAAGATTTCAGTGGTGAGGAGGCCCAAACAAGGTGGTCCCGGAGCTCGCACAAAATAGCACAAAATGGGGCCAAACAAACCCTAAGAGGGGTCAAACAACCTCAAACAACAAAACACTCTTAAACAACTATTTAGAGCAGGCAAAAACAATACTTTTATGTGTTATACACAGAGTCTAAAAAAGGTTACAAGATAGGGTAAAAGACTATGTAAATATGGGGTAAAAAGGGGCAAGAATCTTACCCTCGTTGACCCTCTTCAAGAATGATGCTCCAACAGCTTCTTCAAGCTCAAAACCACCCAGAAACACCAAGAACAGCCTTCTGGTCCCTCAGCAACCAAGAGAAGGTGTAGGACTAGGTGTTTGTGTGCAATAGTAAGACTAAACACACACACAAGGCAAAAGAGAGAGAGAAATGGAGATAGAATAGATATACTATGCTAACCCTAGAACCAGAGCTCCCTTGGGATTTTTTTCTAACCCTAATGGAGAGAGAAGAGGCTCCCTCTTATAGAGCTCACTCTTGCAAAGCTTCTCAAGTAAGCTAGTCAAGAGGGAGATCCCTCCATACACGTGTATAGAGGGGAGCAAAGTGTATGCCAGCTAGCACAGCTAGCATAAAAATATCTGCAAAGGCAGATGAACAGTGGTCGGCCAGCCAAAAATGCAATTTGACCAAAATAGATGGTCGGTCGACCATTTAGAGTGCCGGTCGGCCAAACATTTGGCCGATGGAAACAAAACATAGCCGGTGGCCTCAAATGGCGGGTGGAGTGTGGGGATGGCCAGCAAGCCATTCCCTGCCCTCCAAAGCAAAAACACAAGTGTTTGGTGCGAGACCAAATACAAAACAGTCGAGTCGAGAGATCCTGAGGCAAGGCGCGTAGCTGAGACCTTCGGGAACTCAAGACGAACACAAACAAGGATGATCACCGAGTGTTCAAACGGTGACGTCCAAGTCTTGAAGACAGTCAAAAATTGGGTGTCTACAACTGCCCATCAGTTTGAGGGTGATAGGTGGTGCTAAAAGTCAACTTAGTACCCAAGGCACACTGTAGGCTTTGCCACAACCAACCCATAAAACACGGATCCCTATCCGAGATGATAGTCCCCAGGGCCCTATGAAGTCACAATATGTCTCTAACATACAGATTGGTAAGGTCATCTACTGAGTCACTCGTGCGCATAGGTATAAAGTGTATAGATTTGGTTAATCAGTTGACTACAATCCACATGGCATCATTACCCTATTGGGTCCTCAAAAGGCCCACAACAAAATCTATCGTGACATACTCCCACTTCCACTTGGCTATGGATAAGGGTTGTAACAAACCCGCTGGTCGTTGATGCTCAGCTTTTACTTGTTGATAAGTAAGGCACCTTGAAACAAACAAGGCTAAATCTTTCTTCATCTTCTTCTACCAAAACTGGCGACATAGGTTGTGATACATCTTTGTACCTCCCAAGTGTACCGTAAGGCATGAATGGTGAAACTCTTAGAGCACGTTCTCTCTACAAGATTTTGGCACAAAAGGGTAGTATAGATATCTCATCCTCGAATTTAAATGAACATTCAAACCCTTCTCTACCTTCTCACGGGAGATCTTCCCTCGAATAGTCTCTACTTCATGATCATACTGTTGTCCCTCTATAACCCGGCTAACTAAGGTAGGTTATGCAACTGCGGTAAACGAAGTGGCCAACTCAACGGACTCGCCAAGGTACAAGTCAAACTCGCTAATAGCACCAAACATCTTCCATTCCCAAATAGCAATACTCGTTACTCTGCTCATGGATTTCCTACTCAAAGTATTGGCCACTACATTGGCCTTCCCTGGCTGATAATGCAACTCAAAATCGTAAACCTCCATAAACTCCATCCGTCTCCTCTGCCTCAAATTCATGTCCTTTTGTGAGAATAGATATTTTAGACTCTTGTGATTAGAAAACACCTCAAATCTCCTCTTATACAGATAATGCCTCCAGGTTTTTAAGGCAAAGATCGCTGCCGCTAGCTCTAAGTTGAGCGTAGGATAATTTCTCTCATGGGTTTTCAATTGTCATGAACCGTAGGCTACAACTTTCTCTTTCTGTATCAATACATAACCCAAACCTTCTCGAGACGCGTCACAGTAAACTAAAAAACCCAAATCGTTTTCCAAAATAATCAAAACCGGAGCAGTGGTGAGTCTAACCTTGCTCTTGAAATGACTTTTCACAAGCCTCACTCCACACGAATCTAACTCTTTTCCTTTTCAACCTAGTCAACGGTGAAGCCAATCTAGAGAAATCTTTCACAAAATGTCGGTAATACCCAACTAAGCTTAAGAAACTCCAGATCTCAAAGGCATTCTTAGGTTGTTCCCAATCTTGCACCGCTCTATTTTAGATGAATCTATAGTCACCCCATCCCCAGACACCATATGGCCAAAAAACTTAACTTTGTTGAGCCAAAACTCACACTTCCCGAACTTAGCATATATACAGTATGCTCTAAAGAACTCAAGTATAACTCGTAAGTGTTCCTCATGTTCCTCCTCAGAATGTGAGTATATAAAGATGTCATCGACAAAGATGATTGTGAACTAATCTAAGAACTCACGGAAGACTTGATTCATCAAGTCTATAAACGAAGCCGGTGCATTGGTTAGCCCAAAAGGCCTTACTAAGAACTCGAAATGGCCATACTGCGTACGAAATGTCATTTTTTAAATATCCTGCACTTTCACTCTCAACTAATGATACCTCGATCTCAAATCAATCTTCAAAAAACAATGCGACCCCTTTAACTAGTTAAACAAATCATCTATTCACGATAATGGGAAATTATTCTTAACAGTTACCTGATTTAACTTTCTATAATCAATGCATAGTTGCAACGTGCCATCTTTCTTCTTTGCAAAGAAAGTCAATGCTTTCCAAGCCAAGGTACTAGGGCGAATGAAGCCCTCATCTAATAAATCCTAAAGTTGTATCTTCAACTCACATAACTCAACTAGTGCAAACCTATATGGTGCCATGGAAATCGGAGCCATGCCTTACACTAAATCAATAGAGAACTCAATCTCTCTATGTGGTGGTAACTCTGTAAGATCCTACGAAAAAACATCTGAATACTCTCAAACTACTCTCATTAGATCATGCCAAACCGTACTACCCTCATCAGCTACCGAGATGGCAAAAGAAAACTCAACCCTCATCGACCCTTAAGGTCATGTAATGGAGAAATAAGACTATCACCCCGGTCACACATAAAGTAAAAACACTCTTCTGATGGTGTACACACTAACGTCATCCTACCATGGCAATCTATCGAAGTCCGAAAATAAGCCAACAAATCTATACCCAGAATCACATCAAAAGCATACATATCAAGAACAACAAAATTAAAAGAGAGTCGACAATCTGTGACCTCAATCTCCTAGACGCGACATACCCGACCCAATGCCACTCTACCCCCAATGGGTGTTTCAACAAACAGAGAAGATTGCAACTAATCACACTCCAATCCCAAAGTGGATGCAAAAGAAGACAGTATGAAGGAACCCACAATTAACACAAACAGAGAAGATTGCAACTAATCACACTCCAATCCCAAAGTCAATACATTGGCTAAGGAATTGAATAGCAAAAAGTTACCTCTCACAACAGAAGGTACCGACAACTGCTCTAACATGGTAACAGGATACACACGCCCTAGAGGCCTCTGATCAACTTGTTCATCCTTCAGAGCATAGGCCTAAAGAACTGACTAAGTCGAAGTGGCTATCTGATTGGCCTTTGAGAAATGAACGAACTAAGCTGGTTGATGGGTCCGTGTCTGCCTTGAACCAGATGCACCAGATGTGCCACCTAACTGAGGGCAAAACCTCCTCAAATGCCTAGACTGCCCACACTGGTAATAGATAGGCGGCTACCCTTTTCCTTGGCCCTGGCTCTAAGAATGAGTCAAAAATAATGCAAACTGTCACCCTCTACTCTCTGCAAGCAAACTAGAGACTTGTGGCTCAACTGACCACACTTGAAGCATGTGAACCCACCCTAGTTACCTCTCTCCAAACTTGAACTCGATAAGAAAAATGTGGACCTAAACTGTAAGACTTGGACTGTTGCGGGATAGAACCCATCTGCCTCTTATTGTCCTTCGTATCCTCTTGAGACTCCTGGTCTTTCTGCTTGGAGCCTTTCATTCTTCCTCTGCCTAAATCACCACGTCCAAATAGGCCCATGATTCGACAAGACGCCTACAGTCCTGAATCATAGACTTGACCACCTTGACAAGGAGCCCAATCCTCAATCTCTTTTCGAAGTCGATACAACGGCGTTCTTCCGTTGCCACAATTTCTGGTGCATACCTCAAAAGGCTAAAGTCACCTCAAACTCAACCACTAGTGTGCTCCACTGCTTGAGCTTCAAAAACTGCTCAATCAACTTCTCCCTTACTATAGGTGGTAAAAACGTATCTTGGAAGCCAGTAATGAAAGCCTCCTAAGTCATCTCGATGCGACCCCTTGCAAACTTCATCACCCTTGACCTCCCTTAAAGTGTTTTCTTTAATGCTAAGAATCTCAAACGTCTTCACCATCTTCTCTAGCCACTCATTGGCCTTTAATGGCTCTTTCGGATCCCTAATAAACTCATTCAGATTTGACCGGAAGAACTCTCTCTTTAGAAAAGATGGCCCTTTCTCTACAACATGAGCTTGGACTTGATTATCATATCTGAGAATGTCCATGGATTCTCACAACACTTTTACCATTTTGCGGGCTAAGAAGCCCATGGATTACTGACCTATTGGCTCGGCCGCGTTTGCCTGACTAACTCTCTCCTCATGTGCCAAAATTTCATCTGGAACTGGCACTTCCTACCGCCTAGGCCTACCACGCCTACCACCACTATGTTCGCGTCTTGATATACTAATAAAGGTAACACAAAATTTAGCACATTCACAATGTGCCACAACTAATTAACAGATGTCCTAAGACAGTGGACTACATAATAATTTCACTCCACGAAAACACCGAATCATGTACTCAAACAAATTTATTTTCTAGATAACAACCATTCCGTGACATTGCCCGAGTCACTGTTAAAACAAACAGTGATCAAGTGCTCTTCTAACAGGACTTCTAGGAATTCGTAGATACAACCAATATCTTAGAAACTAAATTTCATACTCGCTTAATCACATAAACATTTATCACATAGCTTACCAGGTATACATTTATCAGTATCTAGCGAGACAAACTTATTATTGTAATAACCACTTTCCACGAGCCCAAAGTATTTAAATCCGGTACGCTATGATACCAAGTTGTAATGCCCCTAAATAACAACAATAGATAAACCCATAAAGTACGTTGGTTATGCAGAAACTAATATTATTTTGTTTTTTTATTAATTCATTTAATAATCATTACAAAAGGTGCCACATGCATATACATTCACAAACCCTAGATTTTGAATCTATAGCATGTGACACAAGGTGACATACAAGAAATGAAAAGAAGTTCAAATAAGTTCATGCCTTAATGGCTACATATTTTCAAGACGATACTTGGTTACAACAAAAGTGGGTCAAGCCCAAAACAAGTAAAAAGTCCAAGGCTTGTATAAAAGATATTTACAATAAAAGAAAAATCAAATTGAGGCTTCAGCTCCATGATCCTCCTAAGCTAAGTCATTGGCGGATACATACCATCAACACCTAAAAGTTGGTTTTCACATAGGGTGAGCTAAAGCCCAATAGAAAATGCCTTAACATACTATATAATACTTAATAAAGTCATATGGTGAATGAATATGCATGTCATTTATCAAAATGATACACTTCGTCTTTCAAAACAATACAATGCCATGATTATAAATTAATTCATAAAATAATACTTTTTAAATCAAAAAGTAGAGCAGTAGATGCACAACAATAGAAATCTCTAGGTACGTGTCTGCCAATAAGCTATACAAGTACTTCCAAAGTCATTTTACCAATACTAACTGGAAGGATCCGTACATAACCGCGAGGGTTTCTGGACTTTCACCAAAGACACACAGGCCAACATAAATAATACCACAACCTTAACCAGATTGACCAAGGTATTCACTATTTTTTTTTCTCAAAACAATACTTTTTCAATGTATAAATATGAGACAATGTTCAATGCAAGATGTATGAGTTGTTGGTTTCAATTAACCTAATCCCCATGCAATTTATACAACAATTAAAGCTATAATCCACTGATAGCCCAAAACAGATATCTTTATACAAAAGATAAGTCTCCAATAAAAATTATAATTTCATAATCTCAATATATGAATGATAAAGATAATACATATCCAGTTCCACTCTTATCATCAATAGATATATTCATTTTTATCCTTTCAAAAACTCAACATCTTCCCTTTGTCCTTAGTTCAAAACCAATGATTTCTAACAAAACATCTATTCCTTTTTAAAAAAAAAATTAAAGGAGAAATTTCTAATGTTTCAACACAACTGAACAATATACTCATTTCCACAACATTTCCTACGAATCTATTTGAAAATCCCTCTTTTATATTCCAAAAACCAAACCCTAAATCTAACCCACTAGTCTCAAATCACTACACCTTTCAAGGAACACATAACGAGGCTAAGAACCATACAAGAAGGTTGAAGAAATCCCTACCTCAAAAGTACAAGGAGAGAAGAACAAGACCCAACTTTTTGATGGAGCTGAAAATGAAAATCTTTTCGATTAGAACGTTCACGTTTATGAGCTCTAAACTATTCTCTGAAGCACTACGGTGACGAGACCAACGGATTTGAGTATATAGGGATGTTTAGACAAGAACTAGAGACAGAGTGAAGAAATTTGATAAAGTTACCTCTTAGAGAGAGAGAACAGAAAGTAACAAAAAATATCTTTTTTGGGTACTGATATACGCACAGACCGCTCGAGTGACCAAAACATTGCTCGAGCATTAGACACAAGTAACCGCTCAAGCGACCAAGTAATGGCTCGAGCGCACAATGACCCCCTCCCAATAGTTCAAACCTACAAGGATTCTGCTCGAAAGAAAGAAAGACCACTCGAGCATTAGACACAAAGTACCACTCGAGCGACCAATCCATGGCTCAATTAGAGAACACCCTACTCCCAGAATTTCAGACTACAAATACAGATACTAGAAAGAACCAAAGACCACTCAAGAGAAGAAAAGACCGCTCGAGTGAACTTAAAGAGAAACAAGCAGAAACTCTTTTAAAAAACCAACTCCCAACATGTTCAAAACTCAACCGACAACACCAAACAACCAATCTCATATTATAACAAGACAATAAGAATATTAAACAACAACCATGAGTACTGGATCCCAAATCAAAGAATAGAAAATGGTCGGATTTTAACCTGAGTCGCTATAATTAAATTCAATCGCACATTATATTTCTTAAACAAATATATTAACATAATTATAAATTAAAGAATTTTGTATATAAATTGAAGGATTTCTTAAATAAGTTCAATTAAACATCACCACAAATGCTAGGTTCAATAAAATCTATACAGATAAAGTCTAAGTCCTAACAAAAAATATATATATTAATATATTATAATTAATTAATTAATTAGCGTGTCGGGTTGGGTAGGGCCGACCTGATTTAAAAGTATAAATCTCAAGCCCAGCCCATTAATATATCGAGCTGAAAATGTTGGGCCAGCCCGGTCCTATGGCTAAAACAACCTTTTCAAATCCTAAAATTTAGGGCTGGGCAGGCCAACAGGCCGATGCCCACCCTTAATCTAGATTAAGTAGATCGAAGCAAAAACAATATAAATTAAAATTAATAAATTAAAAAATATATTAAAAAAAATTTACTAAAATTTATAAAATGCGGATTGAAACTTAAAATTGTCTTTGAAAAATCCAAAACCAAATGGAGTTTATTTTTCTGATTTTAATCATTTTATATTTTACATCAGTAACAATTTTCATAGGGCCTATTTGGTGCACTTCTTGTAAGTTAAAAGTTGATTATTAGAAAACAATGCTAAAGTCATCCTTCTTCAACTTTCAGATAATTAATATTCACTTTATTTAAGTTATTTTTATCTCATAAATTATAGGGCACTTGATTTAGATTGCTTTTGACCAAAAGTTCACACTCTAAAATACTTTGTCCATAAGAACAAGCTCTTACAAAATGACCAAACTACCCACATCTATATATACTAAAACCCTACATTTTCCACCACCCCCTCCTCTCTATCTCTGCTCTCATCTCTCTCTACGCCTATGATAACCACCACAGACCACCAGTCCGTTGCCGCCGCAAACTCAGATTCACTGTCGATATCACACCTCTGTCACTGTCGCTGACACCATCACCTTCGTTTGCCGATCTAGACTCTCTCTCTCTCTCTCTCTCTCTCTCATTCCGCACCATTGTCCTCGTCCTCACTGTCACTAATCTGACGCCAAAATCTGTAGATCTATAGATCATATCAATCACCACCAGAATCAACGATTCCAGTATCAGAACACAAGCCCATCCCAAATCATTCACTCTCTCACTCTTCTCTTACCTCTTGTTTATCGAAAACACCTTCAAAATCGCCTCCAAAATGAACCTCGTTGAATTGACACAATCAGTTAGGGCAATCGACATTTGAGCCCTCATTGGGTCCAATTCACTTTTCCTAGCCATCACAAACCTCTAAAAATCCCTAGTATCCATCTTCGTACACAAATCCCTCAATTTCAACAACAAACCCTCGATGTCCCCCGTCGTCTATCTTCTCTGTCTCTAATCTCGTGCTTCATTACTCTCTGTTATAGTCTAGGGTTTTTGAACTGCAAAATCTTGCTCTAATTGATCACGGTCTATTTTCATGATTTTAAGACTACCAATATCTTCAAATATTTGATATACAAATCATAAATTTACATACAACTATAAATAAAATTCTATTTACAAGTTTAGTCATTTTATCATATAAATATAATTTGAAAATTTCAACATTTAAAAAAAATGAGAGGGTTGAAAGCGTTTTCTTACTTAGTTGTAGGATTGAAATGGAACGATGAAATGGTAGAAAATATATATCCTTCTTAATCTCCTCCTCCTCTTATCCTCCTATTCAACTTGACAGATTTTTTTTTTTTTTTTTTTACTTCTACATCATCGAAATCCATGATGAAATTGAAAGTTTTTTTTTTTTTTTTTTTTGCAGTTATTGTTAATGATGATTGTTGTTTGTTAAAGATTGTTGTTGTGATTCTTGTTGTTATTGTTGTTGATGAATAGATAAAACAAACAGATAAGATCTGCGTAAATTTCAATAGATCTGTGTCGAATAGAAAAAATAATAATAAAAAATACCTTTAACAGATTAAAAAAAATGATTTCAACAGATAGGAATTTTGAACAGATTTTTGAACAAATAATTTTCATAGATAGGAACATAGAGAAATTGAAGATTGTTCGTTAGAAATTTTTTTACACATATCTCTCCATCTAGACAAAGTAGGTTCAACAAATAGATACAAAACTCTAACAAATATGAAAGATTTTGACAGCAAATAGAGTAGGTTTGACGGTCAGGAACAAATTTTGAACTAAAAAGAACAAAAAATTGAACAGATATGGTAGAAAGTTAAACATATAGTCAAAAAATTTGAATAGATAGATATAAATTTGAACCGATAGAAAAAAAATTGTAACAGATAGAAAATAATTTGAATAGATATATACAAATTTGAATAGATAAGCAGCAGATAATAATTAAATAAATAAATAAGTCAACAAATAAATTAAGGAGTAAAATTGAAAACAAAATATTCTCCAAAACTAAGAAAATGATTTATCACCAACAAAAAATATACACTGAACATAATACCTTATATCCTCATTAGTGTGGATTTTTCAAAAAATTATTCTAAATTATAAATAAAAATAATATCAAACACTCTCACACAATTTTTTTAAATCTAAATAAAAAAATTATAAATAGCTCATATAAACAACACCAAGAAAGTTGATAACGATTTGTTTCAAAGTTTGCCAACAAACTTTGAAAACGTCCCTCCCATCCCATGTCCCGTGGCCTACTACTGGGTATCATACGTCAATTCCTTCACGAGAACTGTGTCTTATGCATTCCTTTTCCCCACCCGCAATAATATAATAATAATAACAATGATGTTTTGACAAATGTTTATTAACCTTCTCTCTACTTTGTGACTCGATTGGTTTGTTTGGTTCTGTTCAAATATTTTGGTCTCAAATCACAACTTAACTCAGCGTCAATGTACATATATGGTGTGAAACCGTTATTTTTGCATAATTTAATACCTGTCAATATGTATCTATATATGGTGTGAAACCATTGTTTTTTTTTTTTGCATAGTTGTAATAACTTTCTCACTATATGAATCTATATATGGTGTGAAACCATTGTTATTTTTGCGTAGTTTTAATAACTTTGTCACTATGTATCTATATATGGTGTGAAACCATTGTTATTTTTGCATAGTTTTAATAACTTTGCCACTACGTATCTATATATGGTGTGAAACCATTGTTATTTTTGTATAGTTTGAATGACTTTGTGTGGACATTTTCCATGCGTTTAGATAAGCTTTTGTCCGTATTACACACATTACTTGTACGTTTTTTTTTTAGGTACAACATTACTTGTACGCTTAAATTAGTACATGGATGATAGGATTTTGAGAGTGTTTGACGTGGATTATAGGGGATGGTTATAGTTTATTTTAAATTGAGAATTTGTGTCAGATTATTTGGTGCAACTTCTGTTTACAACTATTTAGGTAGAAATAGTTTAAATAAGCTAAGAAAAGTTGATTATTTAGAAGCTGAGGAATGAATGCTTTTAATTTTTGCTTTTTAATTATCAGCTTTTAGCTTATAATAAGTTATATCAAACAACACCTTTATAAGGTTTTGTAAATTTAATTAATACAAATGTCATAATTTTTATTTATTTATTTTTTAATCAACAAATTAAAAACTTCATTCAAAACATGAAATCAAAGCTACAAGGAAAAAAAACGCACTGAGAGAGATTCGGTGAGTGCAAATTCCCCTATTACTATAACTCACATTCTTACAATTAACCTCTCGGTCTCACGATTTTTTAGAAAAAAGAACAAAATAAAATACTTGAAATAAAAAAATAAAATAAAAGTTAAGTAGATCATAACTACAAACCAAAATACATGAAACCCAAAATTGTCATAACTCAATCTTGTAACTGAAAAAAAAAAATGAGTTATAATTAAATATCATATATGATATAACTAAAGGGTTCTTGGTTCATAATTAAAATAATAATCATAATTTTTTTTTTTTTTTTTTTTTTCGGCAAAAAAAAATAAAAATTTCATTAAAAACATGAAATTTACAGGTACAAGGAAATAAATGAGTCATAATTAACACCACAATGTATATAACCAAGTTATAACTAAATCGTACTTAACACCCCCAGCAGGTCATAACCACATATGACCAAGTTCATAACTAAGGTCAAGTTTGGCATATTGCAAAAAAGTCAGAAAGTCAAAAAGTTACTCAAAAAGTTAAAAAGTTAACACTATTCACCAAAAGTCAACAATTACGGCTGCACAATTCTCAATCATAATTTTTCTTTACAAATCAATTTTTATAATTTTTTATTACACATTTTTTCATAAAAAGTCAAAAAGTTAACCCAAACATCCATATTTTCTTCCTCAATTTTTTAGTCCAAAAAGATAAAAAGTACACTTATTTAGGACACCCCAAACAACCCCTAAGGTACATACTGTACATATCCCTTTGCATAATAAAATTTCCCTTAAGGTTATTAGTGGAGTCTTCTACAAAATTCTGTTCCTCAATGACTATTTGTATCAAGATATGTATTTTTTTTTTTTTTTTAAAGAAAGTCCTCCCACTCTCCCGCAGGTTTAGGGTAGCACCCCTTGCAAAGGTCACCAAAATGTCCTGTTATTCATTCCAAGTAAAGAGACTATAACTTGGGAATTTGCCCCGACCTCCCAAGACAAGTTCCGCTTAAGTCAAGACTAGTGCAGCGGGGAAACATTAGGCCCACATCAAGTTTTGTGGTAGTAACAATTTGAAACTAACCTCCTAACTAACTACACTACATCCATGAGATTGGCCCAAGGGGTTTCGAACTTGAAACCTAGGGTCTTAACCTTCAGGCATTTACCAAGTTGTCAAACACCAGTAAGTTACCAGATATGTATTTGATTTATGTCTTTAAAATTTATTGACAGTTTTATATCACCACCACAACAATGATGTGATTTATATATTTGGGATTTACAAAATTATTGGTAGCTTGAATTTGAATTTGTCTGAAAGTTTGAATTTGTGCTTGTCGATTGATCGGCCGAATGACCATCCGGATGACCGGGGCAACACTTGTCTACTGCGATTGTCACCCTTGTCGACCACGATTATCATCTTCTTATCGAATGACTGACCGAACGACTGGCAAGCCAAAATTTAGGCGATTTTGAGCAAATTCAAATTCGAGTTACCAATTAGTGTTGTTGGGACTTGTAGGAGTGCATTTCCTCTCATCCATAAATTAAATTTGACAATCAGATAATCGTAATTTATTAAATTTATTGCGTTTGTTACTAAAAAAATGGATGCGAATTGTATTTTTAAAAATAAATCATCTTTTTTTTTTTTTTTGCCAGAAAACCAGTAAATTGAATAGGTTATAATTATCGGATCAATATAATATTTTGTATAGAGGAAATACATAAATGCTCGACAAAATAAACTATTCGAATCATCAAAGCGAAGCTGGCCTTGGGCGTGGCACAGCAACCTACTGTGCCCCTTTGTGGGAGGTCGTCTCGAGTGTTTTTCGATGGTCTAAACCATTCATAGGGTTAATAAAAAAGTATTTTTTATGTAAAAAAGTATTTTTTATGTAAAAAATCAAGTTAATCGGATATTCATAACCCCATGATTAGGTCCTAATTGTTTTTAAAAATTTATGAAAATTATGTTAACTATTAATTTTTATAAAAACAAATATATATTTTGATTATACTGCAGATATTCAATCAATTTGATTTTTTGCATAGATCATCTACTTGATAAACCCTACAATATGAAGGATTCAGATTATCAAAAGAGACTCAGAACGACACTCCACAAAGGAACACAACAGCCTGATGTGCCCAAAGGCACAATAACAGCTCCAAATCTAGCATAACCCTGTAAACTTCAGAAGCTTAAATAAGGCTCTCCAATTTAGATTCAAGAGGCAATCTACCTCCTCAATAAATATACTAGAAACCTACCATTATTTTGTCCAATAGTTTTAAAAATAATATATTATTGTTTATCCCTACAGTTAGGCCGAAAACCCCGGTGCCTTGCTCAAATTTGATTTGTGACATCAGACCCCCGGAGGCTGAATCTTAAAAGCTATTAACCCATAATTAATGTTGAGTAGAATTTTTTCAAAAAATTGATGTGCGGTGTAAATTCCACTTTTATATTGTGGGATATATATTTAAAATAAATCTCAACACAATTGATTTTTCAAGTAACTTTTAAAGTGAATAGTATTGTTGATACCAAATTAAAAATAAAATAAAATAAAATAAAATCATCTGAATTAGATGATTTGACAGGAATTTGGAGAGGATGGGTGGTCCCGTGGTGGGGGTGATTGGTGATTTGGTTTCTGATGTTTTTTTTTTTCTTCTTGGGAGATGATGTGTGGTCGTGATAGCATTGACCTTTTATGGTGAAGGAACTAAGGTTAAGTTTGACATTTTTAAAAAAAGTTAAAAAGTGACTATCTTATTTAAGTCATATTATCTCTCTACCACATCATTTCAAATCCAACTCATATTTTATAAAAAGTCAAAAAGTACGCTTATTTAGAACATTTCAAACAATCCTTTAAGAATGATAGGGAAGAAGAAGAAGAAGAAGAAGAAGAGGTACATAATAGAACAATGAGAAATAAAAAATATTTTTGTCTTTTTAATTCATCCATTATATTCATATATTCTTTCAATTTGGTATTAATTAAGGGATCTAATGTCACAAATCAAACTCAAGGATACACCGTGATTTTTGGCCCAACACAAGGAGTAAATAATTTCAAAAAGGACTTTTTGAACAAAACATGAGTCATTGAGAAACCTGCATGTTCAAAAAGAGAAACCTAAATTGCTTTTTGAAAGGCAAAGGCAGAATTTAGTAAGGGACTTTTTAAACAAAGATTGCATGATTAGCGGCTACTCAAAGATGTGGATCAGAACTTTCGGTTGGGGTTAGTTATCTAGTCATTCTACTGATTTTGAGCAACATTTTTGAAACATTTGGGGACCCAAGAAGAAGACTTAACAGTTATAAAAACCCATATCCTAAAGGCAACTAACTAACCAACAAACCTTTTTGAAATGCCAAGAGATTACATTCACAATATTTTAAAGCCTATTAACACTCCGTTTAGATTGAAAATTTTGGTGAGAAAAGAAAGAAAAAAAATTGAGAAAATTGATATGTTTATTACCTGCTTAGACAATTAATGAGATGAGAAATCACGAGAAAGAATGACAAATGATTAGAAAAATAAATCTTTTAGAACTTAATTTTTGCTTTTCACCAAAAATGATGAGATTTTGAGAAAAACCAAAATTATTTCACCAAAAAAAATTATAATACTTGAACTATCCATCTAAATACAATGCAAATAAAAATAATAATAAAAAGGTAAATTACACTCACATCCTTTGAAATTTAAGAAAAATATAATTAACCCCATAAGTTTGGCATAATTTCATTAACTTCTATTTTAGTAATATTAAAACAATCCAAACTAATGTACATGGTAGATAGACATTAAAATAAACAAAGGTAAATATATATTTTTAGTAAAAAAAAAAAAAGAGAGAGAGAGATGACGACATTTCTTTTCATCAATTTAAGTGATATGTGAATTAAAATTTCAATAGAAATCAATGTGATTATGTCAAAAGTACGGGATTAACTAATTGTATTTTCTCCAAACCTCTAGGGAGGTGATTGTAGTTTACCCAAATAGAAAGATACATATATCATCTTTTAATCATTATTCATTGAAACAAGAATGTAAAAAATTACAATCATTTCTTTTCTTTTCTCATTTTAATAATAAATTACAAAAAATTCTTTTATTTTCTCACCTCATCATCTAAACATCTAAACGAAGTTGTGAGGATTTCCATCCAGGGTCATGAGAATGCAAAGCTATGGTCTATAGTATATGTGAACCTATTAATTGGTGTGTAATACGAGTGGTACGTGTTATCATTTATGAGTTTAATTATCACAAATAATATAATTTAATATAATGAGAGTCATAAAAATAAAATAAAAAAATGTTATAATCAAAGAATCATGTAAGGTATAATAAAGAATTCTTGAATTATAATTAAATATTATAACTAATATCACAATAATATTAACTAACAACATAATAAATCATAACCAAAGACACAAAAATCATAACTAAGGGTACATATCGTAAACACCTTAGAAAAGATGGGTTTCCTTACGAAAATGTTTAAGACCCCCTTTCCCCTCACCCTCTTTGACTCCTTCTCTTTTTTGATTGACTACTTTTTCTTTTGTTTTTTTTTTTCCTTCCCATCCAATCACCACCCGCCACGTGTGTGTGGGGGTTGTGGGGGTGGTGATTGAAGGGGGTCTCTATCAATGCTCTTTCCTTTATTGGTTTGCTTATTGTAAAATAGAAGATATATACAAATTTTGAATATATGTGAATTTTAAACCTATTGTTTTAAAACCAAAAAAGAAAAATTCATAATTATGATTTTTTTTTACAAAACTGTCATTATCACATTATTCTAATGAAAAATTATGTTTAAAAAATTTATAAGAATAAGATTTTCTTATGTAAAAATGTTAGGACGAAATTCAAATACGTTTTAGATTAATACATTGTCCCTTTTATTGTTTCGGAAAAAACAGTAAACACAAATATGATCACACGACCACTATTCTCAATCTAAAGTAGTAATCTGATGGCTTAAAAAAAAATAATAATAATAATTGCTTAAAATAAGTATATCACAATACCTTCATCCAAAAAAAAAAAAAATCACAATACAACTTTTCTTTTAAAATTTTAACTTCTTTTTTTTTTTTTTTTTTTTTAAATAATCTTATTTTGAACTAAAACGGCAAATAAGTTTAAACAAATATTACCGAACAACAAATAGTGCCCAAGTATCTAGTTTGGCAAATACCCTTTCTTTTTTTTTCTTTTTTTCTTTTTTTCTTTTTTCTTTTTTTTTTTTTGTCAAAAAAACATTTTTACTTTTTAAGTGATTCTATACTAGAAACACCTAGAAATTAAATAAAATTACATTATTTATTAAAGACAAAAAAGAAAAAATTATAGAAAAACAAAATGAAGAAAATAGGTATTTTTATTTTTATTTTTATTTTCTTTTTATCTTTTGTGAACATTTCTCAAATTTGATCTATTTTTAAAATTAAAAGGAAAAAATAAATAAATAACTAGAAAGACTTTTTCCCAACTGTGAAGGTTTCCAAACGAAATGAAGAAGTAAATAAATAAATAAGAGCATTGCTTATATCACTTTTTTTTTTCACTCTTTTATATTATTGGATTACATAGAAAAATATTATTTGATTTGGTTGATTACTTAAAAATTATCTCCAAATAGAAAACTAATAAAAAATAATCATGTAGAAAGTGAATGATACATGACATCTATGAAATGAAAAGAAAAAATTACATTTTAATTGGATAGTGGAAGAATAATCTCATTTTCATGTGTACAAGTCTATCCTGTATATGGTGCAACTACTTTCCTATATGTCAAACTTACAACAAAAAATATTTTACCTGTAATGCAATTATTTTAAAACTATCTTAGTGAAATGTTATTTTTCAAATGAAAATAGTGTTCTATTTACATTCTTTGATTGAAGGGAAGAGAAGAGAATGGAAGGAAATAATTAGTTAGGAGAGAAGGAATGGAAGGAGGATAGAGAGAGGAAGTCTCTTTCCCACTTGTTTGATTAGATAATATTTAATTAATGAGATATATATATACTTGTACGGGTGAGAAATATTCGTAGCATCCATACTCCTTGCTTTCAAGCTTGTATTGCTCCAAACAACGTCTTGCTTCCTGAAAACACAACGAAGGTGAGCTACCCAGTGATATTTTGCCGGAAAATCCCTCCGACGGTCACCCTTAGAAGATAAATGAATGTAAAGAGAATGAATAGTATAGGATTGCTTACCCTTTTTCTTAGTGAAATCGTGCGCCTTATCTAGGCTACTGCCATGCTTTCTAAGGTTGTGGGTGCACTACTTCCTTTGTCCTTTGCTGGACGCATGAATATACTATCATCTCCTTTCCTTTGTCCAAAGCTCTTCAAGACTCTCTGCTATATCTAGTCAAGCTAACTTCACCTATTCGCCACCCAGATGGACCTCTCCAGCCTAGCTTGGCACATACTTGTGGTTGCACTCTAGCTTAGCCTGGCCGATGCTTGTGGCCTCACTCTAGCTCAGCCCAGTCCATGCTTGTGGCCTTATTCCAACTTAGCCCGACCCATTACCAAGGCGCGGGATCGGCTCAGACCACAACCCAAGTTCATCACCTGACTTGGTCCAACATCTGAGACGATGCGCTAATCCTATTGCACAGTCTAAAATGAAGGTCTGTGCTAGGTTTAGTTTAGTCCATTTGTTCAACACAAATTTCCCTCTCAATTGCCCGTTAATTCTGTCTACTTTAGTATAGTTGGGATTACCTCTCCTTACCGAGCTAAATTCTTGCCCAATTCCTAAATCCGACCGACCTAAGCTTACAATTGTCTAATCTTTTCACCTACCATGCTGACACCCTGTCCTATCCTGGACACGTGTCTCACCCTCATTGGTTTTGTGCGACCGTCCTGTCGTCTGCACGCATCCCAAAATTTCAAAAACTAGTGCCTTTTCATGTCCTCCTATATATAGGCAATACAAACACTCAAATCCTTCACCGTTCATTTTCTTGGAAAGGTCAAAGGTGAAATCGAAGCATATTGAAGTGATTTCTCATCAAGTTTGATCAATCTACACTGTATCTCAAGTGCCACCATCCCATCTAGAGCATTTTTAACCGATTGGATCATCATATGAGGCTTGAAACGGTAATCTTTTCATAATCTTCACCTGTTTTCCATAGTTATTCTTCGAGTTCTTCATTTTCTTCTTGTTTCTTGTGATTTTACCATCACATATCTGAGTTTTTCTACTTGAACCTAATGTCTTCGACCACCTAACACCCTTTGGGGTAGTCAAACAAGTTTTTGGGCTCATTCTGGGCGTAAAACTTAATTAGGTATCCTCTAAGCCCAAGTTTTGACATGAACTTTAAGAAATCTGGACAAGACCAGGCTAAAATTATGATTTCGATCTTAAAATCAGTCAAAATCGAACAGAAACTAATTCTTGAGCTTCAACCCATGGTCTACCCAAAAATCGAGCTAGAATGCTAACCATTGCTCCAAAATCAGGCTAACGTAGCCCTACTCCTAAAACCAAGCTAGAGTTAAGGCTTTATAGTGACTCGGGTTAAAACCTGACCCTTTTGTATTCTTTAGACCAGGATTCGGTGATCATGGTTATTGTTTATACTCCTTGTTGTTTTGTTGTAGTACGGGATTGGTTGTTTGGAGTTATCAGTTATGTTTTGAACAGGTTGGTATTTAGTTTTTTCAAAAGAGTTTATGTCTGTTTCTCTTCAAGTTCGCTCGAGTGGTCTTTCATTCACTTAAGCGGTCTTCGATTCCTTCCAGTATCTGTGTTTGCAGTCTAAACTTCTAGGATGAGGTGTTTTTTGCTTGAGCCATGGGTTGGTCGCTCGAGCGATATTACGTGTCTGATGCTCGAGCAGTGTTTCTTGCACTCAAGCGGTCTCTTGCAAGTCTGAACTACTGAGAGGGGGTTGTTAGTCACTCGAGCGATTCTTCGTGTCTAATGCTCAAGCGGTGTTTTGGTTGCTCAAGCTATGAGGCCCCTGAAAATTTTAATTTCTCTAAGGTCCCTTACTTTTGGAATATTTTAATGAAGACCCTTGATTTCCTAAATCATTTCAATTTTAACCATAGAATCAAAATCTCGCAAACCCTAGTCGATTTCGGTAACTTAGGAATCATTTCTAATACCTTGATACTGATTAATTAATTCCCTAAATATAGATTGATCATGTAAACCCTAGATTTTTCTGGTTTTCATCGTGTTTGTTTGATTAATAGTCTTTTAATTCGAAACAAGAAACCTAAACCGAATTAGATTCTCTAACCCTAATTTAATTTAATTTTACACTTAAATAAATTTTCCAATTCATAAATTAAGGCCTTAGCCCTACTTAATTAAATGTTCAAATTCATAAATTAAAACCAAAGCCCTTGCATTTTAATCAAATTACCAATTGACCCAAAGTTAGTACTATTATATATGTATATATATACTTGTACCTTTAAACTTATTTAATAAATTGTACACAATATCTTGAATTAGTTAACAAATTATACACAAAAATAAAAAGGAAAATCTTCCCAAAATCACCATCAATGGCCGGCCACCCTTGGGAATAAAAAATTGATGCAATCTTTTCAAACATAATCCATGAATTTGTGAAAAAAGTATTCTAGTATGCCCTAAAACTTGGAACCTTGTTTCCACCTCAAGTTACATCCTAAATAAGCCTAACTAGATCATGATTAATTACATAATTAAGGCCTCTAATCATCCACTATTCCATTAGGTTCAAACTAAATCCAAAATATCTAATCATTTTCCAACCAATTTGCAAATTGGACCTTTTGCACCAATTTTATTATAAATAAAACCTCTCTTGGCATTTTGCACACAAGAACACACTCAAACAATACCACACGGCTGAGAGGAAAGAGAGGACAAGAGTGAGCGTGGTGAAGGAAATGAGATAAAGAGAAGGTTTTGGTAGCAATTCAACCAATCATCAAGTAAGCCACAACACAATTCTCTCTTTTATTTTCCTTTTTCAAATACATGATATTAGAGGTTTAAAATAATATTTTTTAAATGTGGTTTAATGGTGTTCATGTGTTCAAAATTGATGAATTGAGCTTTGATCCTTTTTCTACTTGAATTTTATCTTAATAGATGCAAAACCATCTTTTCCTTTCCATATCTCACATTATTTCCAAAGGCACATTATCACTCTAAAAATATGAGTTATTGGTACATTATTTAATATGTTTTCGTCATAAGAGAAGTGAAAAATTTCCCTTAGTTGCCCTATTTTCTCACAAATCTTCTTATTTTGAGTATTATGCATGAAAAACCAATTTTTACAGCCAACTTCTAAAATTTCTAGAGAAATGTAGAAACATTGTCTTGACCTAATTTTTATGTCAAAATCTTCCTTAAAGGGTTATATTTCAAGAAAAATTGGTTTTATTGAACAAGAGTGAACAGTTTGAAAGAAAATTCAATTTTTGTAACGATCGACAAATCTGGATAGTGTTGGATTGTTTCTTGAATAACTAAAAATATAGAAAAGCTATTCCACTTCTGAAAAATGTTTTAAAAACTAGATAAAATGTTCTACGAAAAATTAGAAGGCCAGGCTCGGGAAAAATCTGAAATGGTTCTTTTGATCTTAATCCTTAAATGGTACTGAATCTAGAAATTTGTTTTTACACTAGTGTTCTATGCTCTTATCTTCATGAATGTACTTATTAGTTTATGATCATGTCTTGGTATGATATTTCATACGTCATGGTTATATACTTTTTATTTTAGTACTTTGATGATGCTCATACTTATGCGAATTTTTTTTTTTTTTTTCAATTGCTTGTGCTAACTAACTTAAAACATTAATCTAAACGGAGAACTTAATGGGGTGGCTAATGGGGTTTCGATCACATGAGTATTTTTATGAGATAAGGTTATGTTTAAATTGAATTGGTTAGCAGGATGTGTTCCTTTTTAAAAGCTAAAGTCTTGCGCAAATGGTTGTTTCGAAACCCTTAAAAGGAGCGCTTGTATTCAGACCCTAGGTGGTTTTGATGTGAGAAGGGAATGGGCAAAGCGCTTATTTTACCATCTCTTTTGAGGTCCTCGGTTAGCGCTACGTGGTATGCTACCATTGGTAGGCATCCGGGGTAAGGTCTACAAAGCAACAAAAGAGGGAGCATACCAAAAAATCCATGTCTGATTCATATGGTTGAGAGGATGAAATCTCTTTGAGGGATTTCTAGACTACTAACAACTAACCTTGTAACTCGTGTTATTTAGTTGAATATTATGTTTCTTTCCCCTATTGTAATTGTTATTGTTGTAATTGCTATTGGGACGAGGTGTGTGTGTGTGTTTACTAGGCATTCAAAGAGCACGGCGTTTCATGCTAGGTATCGAAGAAACATACGAGGCCTACGAAGAGCTAGAGACATTTGATGTAACGCCCTAAAATTATTGCAATAAGATCATCCCACAACAGATATTAAATAACAACAGATGTCTGAATTTAATATTCTCCTATTCATAAGGTTTCAACTTTTTACAAAAGTGTAACACATGCAGTAATACATTCACAAGTCCTAACCCTAAATCTATAGCATGTGTCATTAATAAAAGCTATGAAATAAGAATAAATAGATATGGTAATGCCCTATTGGCTACAAATTTCCAAGACGGTGCTTGGATACAACAAATATGAGCTTAAGCTCAATACAGTTAAAGCCGTAGGCTTGTACAAAAACAATTACAATAATAACAAAAGAAGTTCTTGGCTCCAAATCTTCCCAAGCTAATGCCTTAGCGGAGGCATATTATCAACACCTGAAAATGGTTTTCCACATAAGGTAAGCCAAAGCCCAATAAAAATACTCTAACACAGTGTATGAATCTTAACAAAGTTTAAGGGGAATGCATATGCAATGCTCGTGTCAAAACATTTTATATCTCTTTCTAAAACCATGTTATGCCAAATTTATATCACAATTCATTACAATAGAAAACAGGGAGATGGATACAACACTAGGAATCTCTAGGACGTGTCTGCAAGTAGGTTAGAAGCACTACCAATTGCCATTTTTATGTGTTTAATCAGAAGGCTCGGCACCTATCCGCACGATTTTCTAGACTTCCACTGAGGACACACAAGCCAACATAATACTACAACTACAGTCCTACCCAGATTTACTAAGGTATTCACCATTTTTTGTCAAAACGATAACCATTTTCAATGTGTTAAATATGTTACAATACTCAATGCAATGAATGAGAAAATCAGTTTCAATTCACCTAATTCTCCTGTAATTTCTACAACAATCATAGCTATCTTCTCCCGATAACCCAAA
The DNA here is from genome assembly GCF_004153795.1 of Camellia sinensis. Lineage (NCBI taxonomy): Eukaryota > Viridiplantae > Streptophyta > Magnoliopsida > Ericales > Theaceae > Camellia > Camellia sinensis. The sequence continues at coordinate 931,550 of NW_021025438.1, forward strand.
ACATATATCTCTAAACGGATAATTAGTTTTTAACACATATATACTTTCCAACATTTCCAATTACGAGTGATGATTCATGTCCAACTCAACTATCATCATCATCATCATTGTTTCAATTCCATAAAACCAATATCAATTCCATCTTCTCTTTACAAAAATCAAATTCTCACAATCTAGTGCAAAACCCCATTTTCTTTAAAAATTAATCTCCATGGATAAAATCAACCATTTATCATAACCTAACCATTTTAACAAAGCCACAATCATATACAAGAACTCATTTTGAAAACCCCTCTTTTGATTTCAAAGCTAAAAAACCCTAGATTTTAACCAAAAATTCCCAAACCACAATATCATTTTTAAAAGACAAACAACTAAGTTAAAAATCATTAAAAAAAAAAGGGTTAAAGTAATCCCTACTTCAAAGACAATGACCAAGAAGAACAAGAGTTGAAACTTGACAAAGCTGAAAATGAATTTTGTTCCAATCAAATGGAAGCTCTAGGTGAATTCTATCTTTTTCTCCAAAGAACAAGGGTTGAGAAACCATTAGATCAAGGTGTATTTGAGGGTAGAAGATGAATTCTAGAGAGAGGGAGAGAGAGAGAGAGAGTCTAGATTTAGGGTTTGGAGATGTTTAGAGAGATATATGAAAAAGTGATCCTAAAAGGTGACTTTACGGACTGATATACACACAGACTACTGGAGCGTAGAAATGGTCGCTCGAGCAACCAGACACAACAAATGAGACCGCTCGAGCAAACAACACCACCATCCTAGTACTTTTACAGGCCTACAAATGTACTGAGAGTTCCAAAAACCCGCTCGAGCGCATGAAGGACCACTTGAGCCAAGACCACTCAAGTGCAAGAAACACCGCTCGAGCGAAGAATGCCATACTCCCAGCAATTTTGCAGACCTGCAAAAATACTGAAAGTTCTCAAAGTTTGCTCAAGTGCAAGAAAGTTAGCTCAAGTGAACATATCATCAGTATCTGAAAATGATTTTCCACATAAGGTAAGCCAAAGCCTAGTCAAGATACTCTAACACAGTGTATGAATCTTAACAGAGTTATAAGGTGAATGCATATGCAATGCTCGTGTTAAAAAATTTTATATCTCTTTCCAAAACCATGTCATGCCAAATTTATATCACAATTCATTGGAATACAAAGCAGGGCGGTGGATACAACAGTGGAAATCTCTAGGACTTGTCTGCAAGTAGGCTACAAGCTTTACCAATCACCATTTTTACTGGTATAAATCGGAAGGCTCGACATCTATCTGCACGGTTTTTTAGACTTTCAATAAGGACACACAGGCCAACAAAATATCACAACTACACTCCTACCCAAATTCACCAAGGTATTCACCCATTTTTCTCAAAACGATAACCATTTTTGATGTGTTAAATATGTTACAATGCTCGATGCAATGGATGAGAAAATTAGTTTCAATTCACCTAATTCTCATGCAATTTCTACAACAATCATAGCTATCCTCCACCAATAGCCCAAAACAGATACCTCTAAATAGATAATTAATTATTAACACATATATACTTTCCAACATTTCCAATTATGAGTGATAATTCATATCCAACTCAACTATCATCATCATTATTGTTCCAATTCCATAAAACCAATATCAATTCCATCTTCTCTTTACAAAAATCAAATTCTCACAATCTAGGGCAAGGACCAAGAAGAACAAGAGTTAAAACTTGACAAAGCTGAAAATGAACTTTGTTCCAATCAAATGAAAGCTTTAGGTGAGCTCTACCTTTTTCTCCAAAGAATAAGGGTTGAGAGACCACTAGATCAAGGTGTATTTGAGGGTAGAAGATAAATTCTAGAGAGAGAGAGACTAGATTTAGGGTTTGAAGGTGTTTAGAGAGAGAGATATGAAAAAGTGACCCTAAAAGGTGACTTTACAGATTCATATACGCGCAGACCGCTCGAGTGCAGAAATAGTCGCTCGAGCAACTAGACACAACAAGTGAGACCAATTGAGCAAACAAAGTGACCGCTCAGGCAAAGAACACCACCCTTTCAGTACTTTTGCAGGCCTGCAAAAGTACTGAGAGTTCCAAAAGACTACTCGAGCGCAAGAAGGACCGCTCAAGCCAAGACCGCTCAAGTGCGAGAAACACTGCTCGAGCGAAGAATGCCATACTCCAGTAGTTTTGCAGACCTGTAAAAGTACTGGAAGTTCTCAAAATTCGCTGAACGCAAGAAAGTTTGCTCGAGCGAACAGGCAAAAATCTGGGCAGCATAGTTTTGAAAAGACTAACTCCTAACATGTTTTAAACACAACCAAGACACTCCAATAACCAAACTCAACAAGGAATAAGATGAAAGAAGACATGAACAACCATCAAGGCAAGAAAACCCGGATACAAGATAATAAACGGGTCGAGTTTAAACCAGAGTCGCTATATTTGAAGACTTGTGTCTATATTAGACAAAGTTAGAAGCCATTTTGCTTATGAGTTTATTCATGCTTTTATTTTTTTTGGATTGTAATAGTAATGGAACTCGTTTTGCAATTTAAGATTTGAAACACTGTAATTATTATTTGCTTTTGTAATCCTATGCCTATCTCTGCGTAACTTATGAGACATTGTGTTTATATCTCTTAAGATCTGTCAAAAAGATAGCTTGCTATCTAAGGTAGTTAGACTTAGAAGGGTGGTTATATTGACTACTCTGACCTTGTTGAGATCTTACTTGGCTATTGACCAAAATACTCTTTAGTGACGTTACCCTAACCCTTAGAGTAGAAATTAGGGTGTCACACAAGCGGTTTATGTGTATATCAGTACCGAAAAAAGATATTTTCAGTCACTTTTTGATCTTTCTCTCTCTCTAAAAGTTTACTTTACCGAATTTCTTCACTTTGTCTCTCTCTAATTCTTGTCTAAACACCCCAAATACACCCAAATCTATTGATCTCACTGCCATAGTGCTTTGGAGAAAAATGTAGAGCTTGTAGAGGTAAACATTCTAATCGGAAAAGTTTTCATTTTCAACTCCGTCAAAAGTTGGGTCTTGTTCTCCTTTTCTTCTACTCTTGAGGTAGATTCTTGAACCTTCTTGTGTGATTCTTATCCTCGTTAAGTGTTCCTTGAAAAGTATTGTTATTTTAGGGAGTTGTGGGTTTGATTTAGGGTTTGGTTTTGGAAATACAAAAAAGGAGGTTTTAAATGGATTCATGGGAAATGCTGTGGAAATAAATATATTGTTGAGTTGTGTTGAAATATTGAAAATCTCTTCTTCAAATGTGCTTTGGAAAGGAATAGATGTTTTGTTAGAAATCATGGAAATCATTGGTTTGAACTAAGGAAAAAATGAAATGATGTTAAGTTTTTGAAATAATAAAATGAATGTATCTTTTGATGAAGAGAATGGAGTTGGATATGTATTGTCACTCCTATATTGAGATTAGAAAATTATAATTGTTACTAGAGATTTATCTTTTGAATAGAGATATCTATTTTGGGCTATCGGTAGAGGATAGCTTTGATTATTGTAGAAATTGCATGAGGATTAGGTTAATTGAAGCCAACTGCTCATACATCTTGCATTGACCAGTGTTTTATAGTTATACATTGAAAATGTATCGTTTCAAGAAAAATTGGTGAATACCTTGGTGAATCTGGTTAGAGGGTGTGGTAGTGGTATTATCTATGTTGGCTTGTTTGTCCTTGGTGAAAGTCCAGAAACCCGCTCGATTAGGTGTCGATCCTTCCGATTACTGCCAGTAAAATAGCTTTAGTAGTGCTTGTATAGCCTACTAATAGACACGTACCTAGAGATTCCCAGTGTTGTGTATCCACTGTCCTGTTTTCTGGTTTAAAAAGTATTGTTTTATGAATTAATTTATAATCACGGCATTGCACTATTTTGAAAAAGAAAGCGTAATGATTTGATAAATGGCATGCATATGCATTCACTATATAACTTTGTTAAGCATCATACAGTGTGTTCAAGTATTCTCTACTGGGTTTTAGCTCACATTATATGAAAACCAACTTTCAGGTGCTAATGGTATGCTTTCGCCAAGAACTTAGCTTGGGAGGATCATGGAGCTGAAGGCTCATTTTGTTTTTCTTTTGTTATAAATATCTGTTGTACAAGCCTCGGGCATTTTTACTTGTTTTGAGGCTTGACTCACTTATGTTGTAACCAAACATCGACTTAGAATATGTAACCACTAAGGCATGAACCTATATGCATTTCTTTTCATTTCCTTGCAATGATATATGTCACGTGTTATAGATTCATGATCTAGGATTTATGAATGTATAAATGCATTTGGCATCTTTTGTAATATTTTCAAGAGAGTTAATGAAAGAATGAAACATTATTGGTTTTCCGCACATTTAGCTTACTTTGCGGGATTATCTATTGTTGATTATTTTGGGCATTATAGGCTTCAACCTAAAACCAAGATAAGATCCCTACCCTTTGCTCTAAAATCGAGTTGAAACCTAGAACAATGACCCAAGATCAATAACTGAGCTAATAACAGGGCCAAAGGTCAATGGCTGAGCAAAAATTAGGGCCTCAGCTCAATGACCGAGCTAAGTTTCACGTTTCTCTTGAAACCGAGCAAACTTAGGATGTCCCAATGCACCTTGCTACCATGTGTAGACACCCCATTTTTGACCGTCCTCAAGACTTGGACGTCACCGTTTGAACACCCGGTGATCATCCATGTTTGTGTTCGTTTGGAGTTCCCGGAGGTCTCGGCTACGCGCCTTGCCTCAGGATCTCTGAACTCGACTGTTTAGTGTCTGGTTTTGCACCAAACACTTGTGTTTTGCCTTGGAGGGGCAGGGAATGCCTTGTGAGGCATCCCCACACATCACCGGCCATGGCCAGAGGCCACCGGCTGGTGTTTTGTTGCCATCGACAATGTATATTGCCGGTCGGCATTGTTTGTTGCCGGTCGGCAGTTCATTTTGTCAAAATGGAAAATTTGAGCAGCCGACTACTGTTCATCTACTTTTGTAGATATTTTAATACAGCTGTATGGCATTTTGCTCCCCTCCATACACGTATGGAGGGATGGCTTCCTTGTTAGCTTACCTTGTAAGCTTTACAAGATTGGCTCCTCTATAAGAGGAGCCCTCCCCTCTTGGCTTTAGGGTTGGACAAAAAGGTTAGAAAATATACAGAGGAGAGCTCTGGATTAGGGTTAGGGTTTGTGTCTCACCTATCTCTATTTCTCTCTCTCTTTTTACCTTTGTGTGTGTATAAGTGTATTTGTGTCTTACTATTGCACACAAACACATAGTGTTACACCTTCCCTTGGCTACTGAGGTTCTAAGAGGTTGTTCTTGAGGTTCTTGGGTGGTTTTGAGCTTGGAGGAGCAGCTGGTCCACCATTGTTGAAGAGGTCTTCAAGGGTAACAATCTTACCCTTTTTTACCCCATTCTTGCATACTATTTTTTCCTATCTTAGAATTGTTTTTGAGCTTAGTATATAACATAAAAAAGTTCTGTTTTTGGGCCCTCTAAATAGTTTATTTAGAGTGTTTTGTGGTTTGAAGGTGTTTGACCCCTCTTAAGCCTTGAGAGGCTCCATTTTGTGCCATTTTGAGTGAGCTCCGGGACCTTGGTGTTTAGGCCTCCTCACCACTGAAATCTTGAGGGATTTCAGAGGTGAGGATGGTGCCTTGAGGTCCTAGGGAGGAGAGGGCCACCCCCTCTCCTTGTTGTCCTTGAAAAAGACTATTTTTGGCCTCTTGAGGGAGCACCTAGCTAAGCTTCATGTTGACCATGCCTTAGCTGATTTTTGTGCTTATTATGTCATAATATGCCTCTGTTTTTAGTTGGTTTTGGTACACCATGCATGCTTAGCATACCTACCTTGTAATGCCATGTTTAGGCCTTAACATGCCTTAGGTTGTAAACCATTGTTCTAGCATGTTTTAGGCCTAGCTTTGTAAAGCTTTTGCGCTTATTTTGCCATGTTTGAGGTTTGTCCATAGTTGTTTGGATCGACTTTGGCATGCTTAGTATAGCCCCTTTGCATTTTTGGTTTGTTGGCCTTAAGTGTGTGAGTGTGTAGCATGCATTACTTGCCTTATTTTGATGGTTTGGCACCATTTATAGCATCATTTCAGTCCCCTTAGCATGCTTGTATGCTTGCCTTGGATGCCTCTTTGAAGCTTTGAAAGCTTGTCTTGCATACTCCATGTTTTGGTCATTGTGCATGCTTTTGAATTTGAGCCACTTAGATGCCATCTAGAGATCCCCTTTGCATGGTCTAGGTCTGCCTTGAACCTGTTTTAAGCCCTCTTGGCCTTGTGAGGCTTGGTTGGCTTAACCATGGTTTAAGCCCCCTTGACTTGCTTCAAGTACTTGGGCCATTTGCATGCTAATGTTTAGCCTATCTTGTTTGGTGAAATATTTATCATTAATATATTAAAATCCTGGTTAGCAGAAGATTTGGTTTGAGAGAAATAAAGAATGAAGGAAGGAATGAGATAAAGAGTGGTGAGATTTGGAGAATCATTGTTGCTTGGACTCATTTGAAGTTAAATTCACCATGGAAACAACTAGATTGGTGTAGATCTAGAATATTTGACGTCGTCGAATAAAATGACAAATAACTAGTAGCATCTTCTTCGCCGGAAACTCATCTTCTTTGTGGTCGATGAAGGTAAAGTAAGGAGTTGGTGGTCAGTGGTTGTCGGTGAACCCTAATCGATGGTGGTCGCCGATTGCCAGTGACTATATATCAGAAAGAGAAAGAGAAGAAGGTAAGCGTGGTCGTTAGAAATCAGGAAGAGAAAAAGAAAAACACGCCTAGAACTTTTGGATATAAACGAAAGTGTTACCCAAAAGACAACCTAAGAGGGGGGTGAATTAGGTTTTTACAAATAAAAGTAATAATACCCTAATAAAAATTATAACTAGCACAGTAGATAAATATGGTTAATGAAATAAAAATAATTAAAATAAGTGTTCTAACAACTATGTCAATTAATGATTTTAGCACAATAAAAATATGAAATATAGTTATGGCAATTTAAATAAAATAAAGAAATAAGGGAGAGAGAGACAAACAAATTTATAGTGATTTGGCTTCAACTCGGCCTACATCCACTCCTCAAGCTTCACTTGAGATTTTTCACTATTATCTAGCTTCACAGAGTGCTAGCAACCCTTTAACAGATGGAACAATCCTCTACGGATTTTACATAGACTTTCTAAGTCCAAAAACACTGAGTGTACTACACTCTTACATAGTTGAAAAGAATGTGTTTTTACTTTCACAGAAAACTACAAGAATTATCTCTCAAAGACAGATATAAAAATGAAACTCTGATTTTTCTGTAACCCTCACACAAGAAAGATGGGCTTAAAGCTATATGACTCAATGTATAATTTCTGAGAGAGGATGTAAGCAAAAATTGAAGAACACTTCTCAGAGAATTTTTCAAAAAATAGATAAGAATGATTTTAGATCAAAGAATATTTTCTAGTTTCTGTAACTTGTTTGTAGTTGTTGTGTCTTGTTTACATAAGAGGTTTTGGTATATATAATGAAACTTATAGTCATTGTATTCATTTGAATATCTTCCACTCCATCATTACTAATTTGAACTTGTGGGAGACAAGATCATTACTGATTTGAACTTTTTGAACTCCTGTTGTGTTGGGCTGTTTGAACCTTTGTTTTAGGCTGTTTGAACCTCTATTTTTGGTTTGAAATGAACTCCTGATTTAAGCAAATATTAAATACATTCTAACAACATTTAGGATATTAAATACATTCTAACATTATTTAGGATAAAAGTTTAGTAAGAAATAGTAAAATAAATTTTGATTTTATTTTTCTCTTCCAAATAAATTAAAGCATAATTAAATAAATCATCAAAATAAATTTTGATTCTATTTTTATTTTCCAAATAAATTAAAACATAATTCAATAAATCATCAAAATAAATAAGTCTAGCAGCCTTGAACTTTCGAGCTTACAAATACATTGCTGAACCTTACTGCCCTGCCCAATTTGCTAGGCAATTTGGGCTTACTCAAGGAGATCATGTCCCTTTCTATCGCCAAACTAACACTAATCTTGCAACCAGAGAGTTGAAGGTGCCAAGAACTAGGCTGGACGAGACAATTTCCAAGTTGATACAAGACTTGGTTGAATTCAGGTTCACTTCCTTCATCCCACAAAGCACTGCATTGAGGAGATACCATAATTGGTAGACAGCCAATATGGAGGTGCTACTGGCTATCTCTCTTCGGGATCTGTTGGTTGAGCTAGATGTCCCTTCTCAAGCTAAGTCCAAAGAGACTGGGACCACTACTATTGCCTCTACTACCCTTGTCATTCCAACTCTTACTCCTGTTGTCTCTGTGTCTGCTCCTGCTGCCTCATCTCCTCCAAGAGTTATTAGGGCTACTTCGAAGAAAGGTATGCATTTCTATTTTCACTTTCTTTTCCTTTTATGATGTCTTGCTTATTTACTTATAAATTCTATTCTTGGTACAGGACCTCCACAGGAAGATGCTCCTCAGAGAGCTCAAGCTTTGAGCATTCTTAAGGGTAATCAGGAACAACAGAGGAAAAGGAAACTCTTGCTTGTTCCTGAAGAAGAGGCATCTGAAACTTCTACAGAAGATGAGGAAGTAGCAAAGGAAAAATAAACTCCACTTAAGAGGAGGAAGAAAATGACAGTTTCCCCTTCTGATTTTTCCTAAGACCCTGCTCATGAGGTAGCTGCTAGGGCAGTGGAGCAGGAGCATTCCAAAGAAATTATTGTTTTCCAAAGGTCTGAGAAAAAGATGCAGCAACAAATCCAAAGAGAGGAGGCTGCTACTGTTGAAGTAATACAAAAGGAGGCTGTAAGGAAGAAACAAATTACTGAGCTCTATGCCCTTCGAAGTTGGTAATTTTTCTTTAATTCCTCTTGATTCCCTCTCCCTGACTTAACAAAAAGTTAACATTTTCTTTCTGTTTTCTGCTATGCAGCAGCAGTCATTCCTCCATCAACATTGGCCTCTTTAACCTCAAAAGAAACAAGACAGGCTCATACTGGAGTGCTAGTGACGATAGAGCCAATTCAGATGATGTTTCCACTTCCCAGCTCTATACTCCCTGTGTCTTCCTCTTTAAAGCAAAGCATCCCACCTTCCTTATGCCCAGGCTTAATTCCATATTTGCCCCATATATCTTTCATCTTATCTTATCTTACTCCTCCTATAGTCCTGGTTACCCCTTCATCACTTAGGAGAATTCTTGTTGTCACTTCATCTTTACTGGTAACTGGTACTCGCAAGGAAGGCACTGATGGCTCGCAAATTTCTTTCCCACCATCCAACTCCAGTCCTTCTTTTCTTGACTTGCTGGTGGCTAGGACAATAGACATTGCTAGGGACTCCTTCACTCCTTCTCCTATCCCCAGGTTTCCATCTCTTCCTTCAACCAGTGACTCTTCTATATTACCAATGTCAGAGGAAGAGATGAAAATCTTCGAGGCTCAACTGGCTGGCTTATTTGGCATATCTTCACCCGTTCGAGCACCAAGCAGTGAGACTGAGCTATTAGTCCTTGCAGATTCTCTCTTAGAAATTATTGAGAGCTCCTCAACTGCTACTGAAGCTTCTTTGCTTCATGTGGACTTGGGTACTTGCTTGGACCTGCTGCAATCATTCTCAAGGATTCTATTTGAAGCCTTACAAAAGCCTATCATTAAAAATGGTTTCCTTAAGTGCTATAAAGCGTTCGAGCAGTTCAACATGACCTTCTCAGGTCACTTATCCTAATCAGTAGCCACCTTAGATTTTTATGTCAATATTTTCCAGATGGCCAAAACTGCAGAAGGGGAACTGCTGAAAGACAAATAGTTTGTCTTCTAAATTCATGCTGAAGTGTTTGAATTAAAGGGACAACATTCTTATGCCTCCCAATTTCAAACCCAACTTTTAGAGAAGAAAGCCCAACTAGAAGAGGAGTTAGCAGCAATCAATCTAGCCTTCGATCGAAATGCCAAAAAGCTGCAAATTACTAACCAATGACTGGCTGACAGAAAGCAGGACATGTCTACAGCCGTCCAGTTGTTGCCACCCCTTAGGAGTAAAGAATCAATTATAACGGAACAACTGAAACATTGTACTGATTTTTGGGTCAATTTGTGTTTGCATGTACTTAATTCTTTATAAAATGAAAACCTTTTATTATTTATGTGAGTGTATCATGCTCTACCATTCTATCATTTAATTTCTACACTCCTTGTGTTTCCCACACAGTTGGATAATAAAGCTTCAAGTACCTGTCATTAATTCTCTTGGGATACACACATAACCATTTAGGTTTCTTAGATGGTAGGCTCCCCCAGGCAAGACTCTATGAACCTGATTGGTCCTTCCCAATTGAGTGACCATTCGCCAAATTTATGGTTGTTAATGCCTATTAGAAGTATTGTTTTTCATACTAAATCACCTTCATCAAATCTAATGTGTTTAACTTTCTTATTATAGCTCTTGGTTGCCTTCTTCTTTTGAAAATTAATACTATTTAATACCAATATTCTAGCTTCATCTATATTCTTTACTTCCAAGAACATACTTTGATGGTACTGTTCAGAAGTTAATTGGTCTTAGCATTTTACCCTTAAAGACTTAATGTTAATTTTAACAGGCAATATTGCATCATGTCCATATATTGAGGCATAGGGAGTGATGCCTATACTTGACCTTGTAGAAGTCCTGTAAGCCCACAATACATCTAACAACAAATTGTGTCAATCCCTAGGATTATCTTCCACAACTCTTTGTATTCCTTTTTTCAAGGACTTGTTAGATGATTCTGCTTGACCATTTGCTTGTGCATAATAGGGGGTAGAATTGATAAGACTAATTCCAAATTCTACTGCGAAAGACTTCACCATCTTTCCATCAAACACAGTTCCATTATCCACAGTTATGGTCTGAGGGATGCCAAACATATGGATTAATTCTCTGATAAATCCAATAACCTCAGTCTGATCCACAGCCTTATAAGGCTTAGCTTCGACCCATTTAGTGAAGTAATCTATGGCCACTAGAATAAAACAATGATGTTTCGAAGACGGTGGATATATTTTTCCTATCATATCCATTTTCCATCCTCTAAATGGTCATGGTTTCACTACTGCATGCAAATCAGCTATTGACACATGTCTTATCATGCCATACTTTTGGCATGCTTGACATCCTTTTGCATACTCTATACATTCCTTTAGGATGGTTGACCAATAGTAAGAATGCCTTTGAAGCAACCATCTCATCTTCACACCAGGCTGATGGGCACCACAAATACTCTACATGCACCTCAGCTATAGCAGTCAGTGCTTCTTTTGGCCCTATGCATTCCAACAACAATCCGTCTGCTCCCCTTTTGTAAAGAGCATTATTGTACACTATATATTGCATAGACTGTAATTTAATTTTTCTACTGCCTTCAAAGAAGGGCCAGTTAAATATTAAATGATTGGATGTCTCCAATCATGCTCTTCTAAGTTATTCTGATTAACTTCTACCATAATACCCCTTTTAGCAAAAGGCAATATTAACTTCTGATATGTTGCCTGACTTATGTCCACTTGGGTATTTCCATTTCTTTTAAAATTCAAGGCCTTTTGAGCTATATCATTGGCCTTATGATTCATGAATCTTGGGATATAAGTCACATGGGCTATCTGAAACTGAGAAAGCAAATGTAGTGTAACAATATAATATGGTAACATGCTTGCACTTTGACATTTGAAGATTCCTTTTATTTTGTTGATTACCAATTGGGAATCCCTAAATATATCAACTGCATGAGCTTATAATCCAGTGAGCATCTCAAGTCCCATTATTAAAGCTTCATATTCAGCTTGATTATTGGAACAAGTAGTTTCATCAATTCGGAAACCATGTATGGTTTCTACCCCTTGTGGTGACTTAATGATAACATCGATTCCAATCGGACCATTGGCTTTTAATCCATCGAACCACATTTGCCATGACTTAATATTAACTAGACCAAGATCCATTATTTCTTGGCTTTTTGTTTGACATGGATGATCTGCCAAAAAGTTAGCCAAAATTTACCCTTTTACTGCCTTTTGAGAGACATATTCTAGATGAAACTCTGAAAGAGCTAATATCCATTTACCAATTCTTCCTCTTAGCATAGGTGTAGATAACATGTACTTAACCAAGTCTGTGGTTGCAATTACCAAGACAACAGTAGGCAAAAGATAATACCTTAATTTCATTACTGCAAAGTACAGTGCAAGGCACAACTTTTCTACAGCTGAATATTTATATTCACAGGAATTTAAAAACCTACTAAGGTAATGAACTGCTTGCTCCTTGCCTTCATCATTGTCCTGAGTTAGGAAAACTCCCAATGAATCTTCTGCTGCAGCAATGTATAACTTCAAGGGCTTATCTCTCCTTGGTGGCATCAACACTAGAGGCTTGGCCAAGTAAATTTTAATCCCTTCGAAAGTAGCTTGATGTTCTGCTGCCCACACAAACTCTTCTTCATTTTTCAACTTTAACAAAGAAGAAAATACTTTAGTTTTTCCTACAGTGTTAGAAATAAATCTTCGAAGAAAATTAATCTGACCAAGGAACTTTTGTAATTCTTTCTTACTTGATGGATGTTTGGCCTCAATGATGGCTTTGGCTTTATTCTGATCAATTTGTATTCCCTTCTTGTGCATTACATACCCCAAGAAGTTTCCAGCTGATACACCAAAAGCACATTTGAGAAGATTAAGCTTCAACTTGAACTTTCGCATTCTTTTGAAAGCTGTTACCAAGTGAACCAAGTGTTCCTCCATAAACTGGGACTTTACAACAATATCATCAATGTAACACTCTAGGTATCCTCCAATAAAATCATGGAAGATAATATGCATTGCCCTCTGATATGTTACCCCAACATTTTTTAGAACAAATGGCATTTTCACCCATTCGAAAGTGTCAATATTTCTAGGATACCTAAATGTTGTCTTATGGACATCTTCCTCTGCAATGCAGATTTGGTTGTAACCCGAATGCCCATCCATCATAGACAAAATCTTGTGCCCTACTGAACTGTCCACCAATAGATCAACTATTGACATGGGGTATTTATCTTTTGGAGTTGCCAAATTCAGATTTCTAAAATCGATGCATACCCTCATCTTGCTATTCTTTTTAACCACAGGCATAATGTGAGACAACCATTCAACATACCTGGCTATTCTAATGAAGTCTACTTTAAGGAGCCTGAGAATCTCTTCCTTCACTTTCTGAACCACTTCAGGGCTTATCCGTCTTGGTTTCTGTTGTATGGCTTGAAGTTAGGCTTCATAGGGAGCCTATGTTCCACTAATGACCTATCCAATCCAGACAGCTCATTATAAAACCAAGCAAAGCAATCCTTATATTATTTTAATACAACCAATAACTAGTTCCTGTCATTAGGATCTAACCAAACAATGATATGGGTAGGTTGCTGTGTTGAACCTTCACCTAGGTTAATTTCTTCCAACGGGTCTTGTGCTTGGGTATTCACTGATGCTTCCCTCTTACATTCCTTTGCCTTCAAAGTAGTCTTTTTGTCTATCACTATCCTTTCAAGTTCCACCTCTTTGCTTTCTTCTTCGTAGACAAAATCTGTTCACAAGGATTCTTCTTCTTGTATCTCCTAGACTTTTGTTCCCCTAAATTTATTTCTTCTAAGGGGTCTTGTATCTGAGAACTTACTGGAGCTCCTTCTTTGATCCCTTCTGGCTTCGAAGCAATCTCCTTGCTGTGTTCCGTTCCCCGGTTCTTTGATTCAACATCTTTACCCTCCTCCTCATAGACAAAGTCTGTCTATAAGGCTTCTTTTTCCTGTATCTCCTGGACTTTTATTTCAATGTCCAATGCATAGTATTTGTCAAGGGCCAAAACTCTGGCCTGTTGCTACTCCTGATTGTAGCCAATTATCATTGCTTCTTTCTCTTGCTCTCATACTCTCTAGACTATTGATTTTACATCCAATATTGAGAACTTAATTAGAGCCAAAGACTTGGCTTCTTGGACTTCATTTCTTCACCTATAACCAGGCATCATTGTCATCCTTAACGACAACCACTTCATCAGCACTCTCCTGGACTAAGTGCTTCAGGTGTGTCACTTCCTCATCAGCCGTCACTTCGGCTGAGCCATCAGGTTTCCTCAGTATACTGAGTGGTGTCACTCCCTCAATATACAATTTGGCCTCTGCGAAGTCTGCACAAGTTATGAAAGGTTGATAATCTGCATCAATTTCCTCTGTCTTCCCATTGCCCAAGGCCATCATTATTTTCTGATGCAAAGAGGAAGGCACACATTTGTTAGTGTGGATCCAATCTCTACCAAGTAAAGCATTGTACTTAGCATTACTGTCGATGACGAAGAACGCCGTCATGCAGTCCCTGGTTCCTACACTCAGGTTGATGGGTAGAATTCCTTGGGCCATCTGTTTGTCTCCAGCAAAACCAGCAATGGTTGTACTGGTTGGGATCAACCTGGGGTTTCTTTTTCCTAATTTCTTCAAGGAGGACTTCAAAAGTAGGTTAACTGCCGCCCCATTGTCCACTAACACCCTATTCATTTGTATCCTATCGAAGTAAGCCTTGATATACAGGGGCATAACGTGCTAAGTTATAGATGTTGTAGGGTACTCGAAGAGATATGAGAGGTTAATACTCACTTTTTACATTCTTCTTCAGTTTCCATTGGTGTGGCCATTTCAAACTCATCTTGAATCATGCTGGCCTATGAATTTTCACTAGAAACTGGAATGGGTCATCTTCCTGACCTTCTTGGTTTCCCTCTTCAGCCTGGAACTCCTGTGGCAGCATATATACCATGTTTATTGGCATTGGAGGGAATAAGCCAAACAGAACTACTCGCTGTACTTGTTTCCCTTCCAAACTAGGTTGTTTTGTTATTTTAGAAGCATCCTTCATACTACATTCTAGTACCTTTGTGCTAGCAAGTTCCTTCGAAGCAGCCTGTTGGTGGTTTACCTCCGTTGGCTTGTCAACCAGAAAGGTCTGCTCAGCCATGAAGGCCTCAAACATTTCATCTTCAATTAATGTTTTCTTTTGACCTAACCTAGTCTCTTCATCCGTTTCATCATCATTTTCCATTAAAGCCTTCTCGAGGCCTGCTAAACTAGATTTTTCTTTGGCTCTCAGTTCAACATGAACTTTAGCCAACTGCTCCATACTGGCGCTCCTCTTGATCTTCGGAGCAGGTTAAAACCTATCCCCTCGTCAATCTGGTCTTTTGCTTGTGCCATAGAAGTGCTCTCTTCACTTTCTTTTAGATCCGTCTAATACTGGGTGTATTTTCGTTGGATCTTCCTCCTTTGAGACCTAGAAATCATAAGAACCACATCTGGCTCCCTTGTTTTTGGGTTCTTTAATAACACCCAATTGTTTGGAGCCACCAAGGGAGATTTGATCATTCTTCCTTGATCTCCAAAATCTTTCTTTGAGTAGGCATTTCCTTAGGTTTGTTTGTATGACAAGCTAATCTGGAACTCTTGGGATCCATGAGCCCACTAGTCTGGCTGCTGGATTTAGTGCCCCACTCTTTTAAACAGTCTTCGAAGCAGTCCTTAAAGGCCAATTATCAGTCATGGTCTAATCCCTTGCACTGAATCCGTGCTTCCTTTCAGGCTGGTTGTCTACCCTGTAATAATTGGGTGGCCTGGTTTCATACAGAGGCCTCTTTCCTTTTGATTGCATTCTAGTATTTGGTGGAACTACCAAGGAAGAATGCTGTCTAGGGCCAGTTGGGTATGGCCTCTTGTTATAGGTGTTGGCTATTTGGTCTTTCTGCACCTCTTTGTAATACTGTTTCCCATCAACTGGGAGCCCTTTAAGCCACGTGTAACACATCTTGTACCTGGGACATATCCTCTGCATTACAGTAGCTTCGAAAGAATCGTCATCCAACATCTCTTCACTAGAGCCTTCTTTTAGGCCTGCAGAGCTCTATCCATCAACTAGTGAACTTCTTGTGTTCTTCCTGAAAGCAGCCTGGCTAGCCACATACATCTGCACAGTGACCTCCTCCAATTCTTTCAAGGATAGGTTTTGGAAATCTGGCATGCCAACTTGGACTGCAGCCTCCCTAATCTCCGGAAATGGGTTGGTGTCAATTCTCATACCTTTTTCAGACTTGGTCGGAAATTTTAGCCTCTTCTTCCGAATCTGTTCTTGGATCCTGTCTCGGAAAACAATATAGTTTTTAGTTGAATGAGACTAAGAATTATGTCATTTACAGTACAGTTTTCCTTTAAGTTCACTACAACAAAAAAGGGGTTTTACGGCGCGCAATGCACGCCGTAAAAACCCTTCTACGACGTGCAGTGCGCATTATATTATGACCAGTCATAGCAAGTCATTCACTTTCAACGACATGCTTCATACGCCGTTAAAAATTATTTAACGGCAGATTTTGTGCGTCATTGTTTTTTCTATGACATGCTATAGTATGTCGTTAAAAATTATTTAACTACAGATTTTATGCGTCGTTGTTACTTTTCTACGACTACTTTTGCACGTCGTTAATTGGTGAGATAAATAATGACGCTGATTGCGGGTCGTAAAATATGTAATACGACTTATTATGCCTGTCGTAGAATATGCAGTTTTTTTAAAAAAAAAAAAAAAAAAAAATTCAGCAAGTTCTATTTGACCAATTTTGTACAATCTAACAAATATTACAAACAAGCATCACAAAACATTAATCAGGCACCAAAATATTATTTGAAACATCAAAAAGAAACTATATCTATAAATTATAAACGTTCAACAATTGTCTATATATTTTAAACATTCGAAAACTATATCCTTAAGTTCTAAATTGTACAAAAAGTTTAAACCATCCAAAACTATGCATATCTAACTTTCTAAACATATCAACAACTATTAAGAGATTATCTAAAACTACCGACAACAGTTCCTATAGCAATTGC
>NW_021025439.1:0-18816 GCF_004153795.1 Camellia sinensis
GCTAAGCTAAATTATGCAAGCATGGAAGCCTAAATAGAAGATGCATATCTATGAAAAAGGGAGGGATACAAAACAAGGGTATTATGCATGCAAAAGACCACAAACCCGACCAAAGATAGAGATATATTATGATCAAAAGACACCCAAAAACCTCTGAAATAGGGCCAAAATCAGTCAAGCATGCAAGTTGCCCTTTAAGCCAAAAACAAGAATAAAAGAGAGACAAAGGGGAGAGAGGTGTCCCTCCCTTATGCAAGACCTCAAACCATCTTCTTCACCACTGAAAATCCACTGGATTTCAGTGGTGAAAAGAGCAATACAAAAAATTCAACAAGGCTTAAAGAAAAGGCACCAAAAGAGGCCTAAGAGGGGGAGTTCGACCCCCAATGCCAAAATGACCTCAATGAGATGTCTTAAGCAGGAAAATATAAGACTTTTTTCAATTATACACAAAGTCTAAAACAGAAAGCAAGATAGGTCAAAAGCCAATGCAAGATTGGGGAAACTAAAGTAAAGTGATTACCCTTGAAGAACCCTTGAAGAACAGTTGGTCCAGCCACCCTCTACTGACCAAAATCAGTCCAAAACCTCAACAAACAACCCTCAAAGTCCCTTAAAGTCGAAGTAAGGTGTGGTAGTGTGTGTGTTAGTGCAAAACTAAGGTAAAAATGCACTTTTAGGCCACAAAATACACACAAAGGATGAGAGAGAGGGGAATATATATATATATATAGAGAGAGAGGGAGAGAGTATATGATGTATATGTATATAAGCTCTGGTTTTTATGTTCAAAAACTCTAACCCTAAACATGGTGGAGGAGAGCTCTTTATATAGGCAAAGACAAAGGCTTAAGCTTCTCAAAGAAGCTAAGTAAAAAGGGACAAAGGGTGCGAGGGGAGTCAAGGCTTCTTGAGGAAGCTAGGACAGCTGACTAAGCTTCCTCAATTAGCTTGGCCAAAGGGGTCAACCTTATAGAAGGAAAAAAAGGGTCAAGGGTGCAAAGTGGTCATCCCCATGCATGGGGAGGAGTGATGGTGCATTCTAGCTGACACAACTGGTATGCACCATGCCTGGAGGGTGCAAAAGGGTCACACCAGCCAGCAAAAAAAGTCACCGGCCAGAGAAAAGTGCCGGTCGGCAAAATATAGTGCCGTCCGGCCATTAGTTTTAAGAAACCACTCCCGGTGGAACCAATAAACGGCCGGTGATGTGAGGGGACAGCCGGTGGGGTGTGGGGATGGCCAACAAGCCATTCCCTGCCTCTCAAGGCAGAAACACAAGTGTTTGGTGCAAAACCAGACACCGAAAAGTCGAGTCGAGAGATCCTGAGGCGAGGCGCACAGCCGAGACCTCCGGGAACTCGAGACGAACACAAGCATGGATGATCACCGAGTGTTCCAACGGTGACATCCAAATCTTGAAGACGGTCAAAAATGGGGTGTCTACAGTAACGCCCTGTATTTCATACATGAATCCATCGCAACCAATATAACAACACACCTCAAAGCCATCCTATTCACTGAACTAAGAATTAAAATTTATAACTTCTCTATTTACATGTCCTTAAAATCTTGTACCCAACTCCAAGTTCTACAAACATGATGAAAATTACAATAGAAGGACCCCATAGGTTTACAAGACAACAAAATAAGTCTAACAACCCTATTACAAAAAACTAAGTCTTTACAGTAAAATATTCTCAACTGTCAATCCCAAAACCGCTTACTTCTAGTCACCACTGTAGTTGTACAACATTATTTCCTGAAAAATAGAATAGGGGTGAGCTATATGCCCAGTAGGAATACATTTAACCAAGTATTTAATCATTCGAAGAAATTTATGGCACCCTTGAGACAAAACATAATAAGTAATTATGAACACATGTAATCTTCATTGATTATGTAAATACATAATGATTAAGCATGGACCATTACATTTCACACCTTCACAGCACAACAATTAAACAATCACATCAATGGAAAACAAACCATGGGTCCCATGTAAGAGTCCAACACAAGTTGCTTTAGTTTCAAAAACAATCCCCCACATTTGCCAGCTATTGTACGGCAGGAAGTGGGCACCCAAGAAAACCATCTGTTTTTCCACTTTCGCCGGCTATTATACGGCAGGACTGTGTGGACAACCAAAAATATTTTTCCCACATTCGTCCAACGATAAGCCTAGACAAGGCATTTGGGCACCTTTTAAACTCCTTGTAACGCCCTCAAAAAAAATACATAAAACCCACCACTATAGACATGCATTGATATAAAAGAAACCAACCATTTCTATTCATCAGAGTAATTCTTACAACAGTATTACATGTTAACAACAAAAGCAAATGACCTATGGGCTTACAGCTTTCCAAGTCAACACCTGGTTACGCAAAAGAAGAGTACTAACTCTATACAAGATAAGCCCTTGGCTTGATATACATGTAACACAAATAAGATAAACAAAAAGAGTCTTCAACTCTCATCATCATCCAAGCTATGTCCTTGGAGGTGGCATACTACTTGTACTTGAAAATAATGTCCCATATAGGGTGAGCCAACGCCCAGTAGAAATATGCTAAACACAGTATGAGCAATAACTAAGACATTAGCAATTGATAAACGTTCAATTCCCATAAATCAATTCATAACCCATTTCCATTTCATGACTACTATGTTCATGTTTCACTTCAGTTTCCATTTCTTATCAATTTCACAATTTACATCAACGGCTCAGAACCTGGCCAACCACTTATATGAGACAGTGACTCATATTAAACGTTTCCCATTTTACAATAGATAAACATACTAGTTGTATCAACATCTCAACAGATAAGCATACAAGCTGTATCCACATTTCAACAGATATGCATATTAGCTATATCAACACTTCCAAAGATAAGCATATGAGCTGTATCAATACTTCCAAAGATAAGCATATGACCTGTATCAACTCTTCCAAAGATAAGCATATGAGCTATATCAACACGTTAACTGACAAGCATATGAGCTGTATCAGTGGAGTCCATCCCCTGTCTCCTCCCAAACAACATCTGGTTTAGAGGTCCATCCCCTATCTTCTCCTAAACCGTGGAGTACATCCCCTATCTCCTCCCACACATACAACGTACATACACATAGGTCATATATACAGTCAATCAATACATAATGTTAATGTATTCTATCAACCGTCATACTCTATGACATATCCAATTAATTAGTTTTAGTTTGCCTAATCATCATGCATTGTCTACAACAATAAAAACTACCCTCCACCGGTAGTCGAAGCAATTATTTCTAAACAGATAATAAAAGCTCCAACAGATAAAATATCAATGTTTTCAAAAGTGAGTGATTAATAAGTCCAGCTCCACTATTCTACTATATAATGAGCCAATTTCATTATTTCCAACTCAATTCCATATAATCACAATTTTCCTAAATTAATTACACCAATTAATTTATACAACCAATTAGGGTTTTCTACCCCATTTTCCAATATTGACCCAATGGTCCAAATATCAACAACCAACAACGATATCATTATTTTGAAACCCACAATACACATTTTAGAATCAAAATAACAAAATACTCTTTTAACATTTTGAAACCCTAAGTCCCAAAATTACCCAACTTCAATACTTTATCAAAATAACCAAAAATGTATGTCAAAAACCATAAGAGTGAGTAGGAATCGCTACCTTAAACGATGACACCCAAAGAAAAAGATGACGAAAATGAAGTTGCTCCAAATCACAAGTTTCTCGGATCAAAATGTAGCCCTCGACGATCAACACAACTTTTACAAAGGCCAAAGGGGAGAGAAGCACTCTAACTAGATCAAACCGTAGAGAGAAGGGAGTTTCTAGAGAGAGAAGCTCTCAAATGGGGTTTTGGAAAAGTAAGAGAGAGAGAGAGAAAGTGTAGAAAATGATTCAAAAATGCCCAGCTGCCCTCTGTTATACGACATTTCCGCTCGAGCGGAAAACACAACGCTCGAGCGTCAAGAATGAAAAACTAGGTCCGCTCGAGCACAAGAAGGCCCGCTCGAGCGCCATGACACAAGAATAAAGTACATCCGCTCGAGTGTGAAAACCAGTCCACTCGAGCGTAGATTTTCATCTCCCAGAACTTTCACCAACG
The DNA here is from genome assembly GCF_004153795.1 of Camellia sinensis. Classification (NCBI taxonomy): domain Eukaryota; kingdom Viridiplantae; phylum Streptophyta; class Magnoliopsida; order Ericales; family Theaceae; genus Camellia; species Camellia sinensis. The sequence continues at coordinate 4,138 of NW_021025439.1, forward strand.
AGGTACTACCCGTTCGAGCTCCAACAAGCCCGATCGAGCGCAAGAAACCCGCTCGAGCGTAGAAAACACATCTGCAGAAGTTTTGCAGGGACTCGAAATGCTGGAAGAGTGTAAACCCTGCTCGAGCGCAAAATGACCCGCTCGAACGGACCACTCAAAAACTGGACAATATCAATGGGAGCCAAAGCTCTACCAACCTGTAACAACCAAGCCTAACACATCCTAAAACTCAAACAAATGGAATTAAAGGACGACAACAAGATAGACACAACTACTAACTCCACGGAACCGAGTTCGGAATGCAACAGAACAGTAAAGGGAATATCGGAATCGCTATAACCTTCCCCCCTTAAAGAATTTCGTCTCCGAAATTAAATACAAGTTTATTAAAAACAAGTTTTCTCCATTCCTAACAATATTACAACATAATGTTAAACAATCCGACCCGTTACCGGTCAATCCCATCTCTTTTCAAGAGGCATATCACATTATACATAACAACCTGCATTATCAACATGCATTCTTTTGAAATTTACCAATTTCAGCTCATTTTCCACAATTCCATAATACATGCAACATTAACATCATGCTTACCTTTCCACAATACATTGAACATATGCAATGTTATAACAAATTTGCATTTACCAAAACATTCACAATGTTTTACAACTTAAGACATATATAATGCTCTTAAAGTTCAACGATATTACAAAATCACCAATGCATGGTTACACATCAATAAACAAGTCTGGATATTTCTCGCGAACTTCCAACTCACGTTCCCAAGTGGCTTCCTCCACTCCATGATGTTTCAACAAAACCTTTACCAAAGGGATGGTCTTGCCACGCAGGACTTGATCCCGCCTATCCAAGACCCGAACCGGTCTCTCCTCATACGAGGCATCCTCATCTACCTCTAAGTCGGTCCAATCTAACACATGGGACGGATCCGGCTCATACTTCCGAAGCATACTCACATGAAACACGTCATGCACTCCGGACAACTATGGTGGCAAAGCTAAACGATAAGCAACCTCCCCAATCCTCTCAAGGATCTCAAAGGGACCGATAAACCGAGGGGATAACTTCCCACTCTTCCCAAGCCTCATCAAACCTCGCCTAGGTGATATTTTCAAGAAGACATGATCACCTACCTCAAACGCCAAAGGCCTCTTCCTACGGTCGGCATAACTCTTTTGGCGATTCTGGGCTGTAACAAGCCTCCTACGGATAAGCTCAACTTTCTCCGTCGTCTCCCTATCCAACTCCGGACCCAACAGAGGTGCATCACCCACCACGGCCCAACACACTGGAGACCTACATGGTCGGCCATACAAGGCCTCAAACGGTGCCATACCGATACTAGACTGAAAACTGTTATTGTAGGCAAACTCCACCAAGGGCAAGTGCTTCTCCTACGTCCCACTAAAGTCAAGGACACAACCTCGAAGCATATCCTCAAGGATCTGAATAGTACGCTCGGACTGCCCGTTAGTCTGAAGATGATAAGCCGTACTAAAGGTCAACTTAGCGCCCAAGGCACTCTGCAAACTCTGCCACAGCCTAGCAGTAAAACGAGGATCTCTATCTGAGACGACCGTCACTGGGACCCCGTGCAATCTCACTATGTCCCGAATATACAAGTCGGCGGGATAATCTACCGAATCTCTCACGCGCATAGGAATGAAGTGCGCCAACTTAGTCAACCGGTCTACAACCACCCAAATGGCATCACTACCCCACCGAGTCCTCGGAAGACCTACAACGAAGTCCATAGTGACAAGCTCCCACTTCCACTCGGCAATAGGGAAGGGTTACAACAAACCCGCTGGCCTCTGATGCTCGGCCTTCACTTGCTGACAAGTAAGACACTTCGATACGAAAACAACCACATCTCTCTTCATACCCCGCCACCAAAACAGGCGACCCCAATCCCGATACATCTTAGTGCCTCTCGGATGCACCGCAAGGCGTGAATGATGGAACTCTCGGAGTACTTCCTCTCGGCAAGACTCTGGCACAAACAAATGGTCTTGGTATCTCACACTCTGGTCGGGATACACCGTTAAACCCTTCTCAACCTTCCCATTGGAGATCTTCTCTTGGAGGGATTCTACCTCAAGGTCACCTCTCTGTGCCTTTAATACTCGGGTCACAAGTGTAGGCTGCGCAACAACAGAAAACAAGGCCGCAGCCTCAACTGATTCACCTAGAAGCAAATCAAACTCGCCAAGTGCACCCAACATCTCCTATTCCTGGATGGCTATACAAGCTACATCACTAATGGGTCTCCTACTAAGTGTATCGGCCACAACATTGGCCTTTCCCGGGTGATAGTGTAACTCAAAATCATAGTCCTTAATGAACTCCATCCACCTTCTCTGCCTGAAATTTAAGTCTCTCTGTGTAAACAGATACTTCAAACTCTTGTGGTCCGAGAACACCTCGAACCTCTCACCATAAAGGTAGTGCCTCCAAATCTTCAAGGCGAAGATCACTGCTGCTAACTCTAGGTCGTGTGTAGGGTAATTCTTCTCGTGTATTTTCAACTGACGTGAGCCATAAGCTACCACTTTCCCCTCTTGCATCAACACACAGCCCAAACCCTCTCGTGAGGCATCACAATAAACCGCATAACCCAACCCTCTCTCCGGGATAATCAACACCGGAGCAGTGGTCAATCTAACTTTCAACTCCTGGAACGACTTTTCGCAAGTCTCACACCATACAAACTTGACCCCTTTCCGCGTCAATCTAGTCAACGGCGAAGCTAGCCTGGAGAAATCTTTCACAAACCGACGGTAATACCCAGCTAATCCCAGAAAACTGCGGATCTGAAACACACTCTTAGGCTGTGCCCAATCTTGCACTGCCTCTACCTTGGATGTATCAACAGACACCCCTTCCCTGGATACCACATGGCCTAAGAATTTAACCTCTCCTAGATAGAACTCACACTTCCCAAACTTGGCATACAGACTATGGGCTCTAAACAATTCAAGCACCACTCTCAAGTGTTCCTCGTGCTCCTCCTCAGAAGGCGAATAGATAAGAATGTCGTCCACGAAAACGATCACAAATTGATCTAAGAATTCCCGGAAGATCCGGTTCATCAAGTCCATTAAAACTGCTGGTGCATTGGTAAGCCCGAATGGCATTACCAGAAACTAATAATGGCCATACCGCGTACGGAATGCCGTCTTAGGAATATCCTCCTCCCTAACCCTCAACTGGTGGTAACCCGATCTCAAGACTATCTTAGAGAAACAACGGGAACCCTTCAACTTGTCAAACAAATCATCTATACGGGGCATAGGGTACTTATTCTTAACCGTAGCCCGATTCAACTTTCGGTAGTCGATACACAATCTTAAGGCACCATCTTTCTTTTTAACAAAGAGGGTCGGTGCTCCCCACGGTGAAACACTAGGGTGAACAAAGCCCTTATCTAGCAATTCCTGGAGCTGAATCTTCAACTCACTCAACTCGGCTGGGCAAAACGATAAGGTGCCATAGAAATCGGCGCTGTGCCAGGCACTAAATCAATAGAGAACTCTATCTCTCGGTGAGGTGGCAAACTAACGAGATCTTCGGGAAAAACATCCGAATACTCACGAACCACCCTTGGCAATACAATCTGGGTCTCATCACACTCACCACTCATAAAGCTAGCAAGTAGACCACTAAGCTTATTCCGCCCTCGCGGATCATAGATCGGTGGTAACACACTACCAACCTGATCCCCCAAGAAATGGAAACACTCCCCATTTAAGGTACAAACTGTGACCCTCTGACGATAGCAATCAATAACAGCCTGGTAAGACGATAACCAGTCCATACCCAAAATAACATCAAAACCCTTCATGGGCATGACCACAAAAGGAAAGGAAGACTATAGTCGGCGACCTCTATATCACAACCTCTACATCCATGTTTCAAAATCAATTCACCCCCAACAGGTGGTACAACACAAATAGGAGATGCTAACTATGCCAACTCCAACTCCAACACAGATGCGAATGCAGCAGATACAAAAGAATGAGATGCACCCATATCAATCAATACACTAGCAACCGAGTTGCAAAACAGAAAGGTACCTCTCACTACTGATGGAGCCGGTACTAGGTCTTGCGCGGTAATAGCATACATGCGCCCTGTAGGCCCCTGATCCACCTACTTACCTCTAGAAACAAAAGACTGCTGCACTGACTGGGATGACAAAGCTCCCGAATTGGCCCTCGAGGCCTGCACAGACTGAGCTGGCTGATAACTCTGCGTCTGCCTAGAACCAGACGCTCCTGAAGTGGCACTCAACTGTGGACAATACCTCTTCAGGTGCCCAGGCCGACCACACTGATAGCAAGACAAAGGCTGGCCCCTGCCCTGACTCTGGCCCTCACTGATAGCAAGACAAAGGCTGGCCCCTGCCCTGACTCTGGCCCTGAGGTCTAGCTGAAGAAGAAGCAGCTCGCTGACCCCCCCTTCTGCGGGCAAACCGAAGACTTATGACCCAGCTGGCCACACGCAAAACAAGTCAAGCCTCCCTGACTACCTCTCCCAGAGCCCGCACTCAGCACTGGAAAGGTCGATCTAGCCAAACCACCCTGAGACTGCTGAGGGTTAGAACCCCTCTGTCTCCTGCCGTCACCCTGACCATCTTGGCTCCTCTTGGAGCCTCTCTGCCCTTCATCCTCCTCTTGCATCATAATCTCCATATGAGCTGCAGCATCAACCAAACGTCTGTACTCTCGGATAAAGGACCCTCCAACTCTCAGCTTGAGTCCACGCCTCAACTTCCGCTCAAATTCTAAACAATGGCGTTCCTCGGACGCCACAAGTTCAGGTGCAAACCTAGACAGACTAGTAAAAGTAGCCTCAAACTCGGCCACTGACAAGCCCTGCTGTTTAAGCTGGAAAAACTACTCCCTCAGCTTTTCCCGAGCAGCTGAAGATAAAAACTTCTCCTGGAAGGTATTCACAAAAGCCTCCCATGCACCCCCAACACTGCCCTTCTCGTACTTCCACCATTGACCCGCATCTCCCTTCAGTTGGAAGGATGCCAAGGTCACCTTTAAAGCCCCGTCCTCGATGCCAAGCACCTCGAACGTCTTCTCCATCTGTTCCAACCACTCGTCAGCCTTAAGTGGCTCCTTCGGATCCCCAACAAACTCGTCCGGATTGGACCAGAATAATTCCCTCTTCAAGAAGGAAGGCCCTGCCTCAGCTGCGTGGTCCTGTTCCTGATTCCCTGCTCTGAGAATACCCAAAGCTCCTGCTATCTCTCGGGCCAAGGCACTTATAGCCTGCTGACCCGCTTGCTCGGCCACATTGGCCTGACCAACTCCCTCCTGCTGTGCCGGAATATCATCTGGTAAAGGCATCTCCTGCCTACCACGCCTGCCACTCCTACCACGTCCTCGTCCTGACATCCTAATAAAGGTAACCAAGACCATTAGCACATTCACAAATGTGCCGAAACTATAACACTCATGTCCTAATGCATGGACAACTGTAATTCACTCCACGTAAGCACATAATCACATAAGCAATTACGAATTTCACTTCCGTCTAATGACAGTCCCGAAGCATTACTAGAGTTCCGGTTAGAAATAGCATTGATCAAGTGCTTTTCCAACAAGACTCCCAGAAACCCAAGGATCCAATCAACATCCTAGAAACTACATTCCATACCCATATAGTCACATAAGCATGTTATCAATTAAACACATAGCATATGACACTACATCTAAGTCTCTATCAAGCGAGACAAACCCATTGTGATACTAATCACTTCCCACATACCCAAAGTATTCGAACCCGGTAGCTCTGATACCAAGTTGTAACGCCCTAAAAAAAATACATAAAACCCACCACTATAGACATGCATTGATATAAAAGAAACCAACCATTTCTATTCATCAGAGTAATTCTTATAACAATATTACATGTTAAAAACAAAAGCAAATGCCCTATGGGCTTACAGCTTTCCAAGTCAACACCTGGTTACACAAAAGAAGAGTACTAGCTCTATACAAGATAAGCCCTTGGCTTGATATACATGTAATACAAATAAGATAAACAAAAAGAGTCTTCAACTCTCATCATCATCCAAGCTATGTCCTTGGAGGTGGCATACTACCTGTACCTGAAAATAATGTCCCATATAGGGTGAGCCAACGCCCAGTAGAAATATGCTAAATACAGTATGAGCAATAACTAAGACATTAGCAATTGATAAACGTTCAATTCCCATAAATCAATTCATAACCCATTTCCATTTCATGACTACTATGTTCATGTTTCACTTCAGTTTCCATTTCTTATCAATTTCACAATTTACATCAACGGCTCAGAACCTGGCCAACCACTTATATGAGACAGTGACTCATATTAAACGTTTCTCATTTTACAATAGATAAACATACTAGTTGTATCAACATCTCAACAAATAAGCATACAAGTTGTATCCACATTTCAACAGATATGCATATTAGCTATATCAACACTTCCAAAGATAAGCATATGAGCTGTATCAACACTTCCAAAGATAAGCATATGAGCTATATCAACACGTTAACTGACAAGCATATGAGCTGTATCAGTGGAGTCCATCCCCTGTCTCCTCCCAAACAACATCCGGTTTAGAGGTCCATCCCCTATCTTCCCCTAAACCGTGGAGTACATCCCCTATCTCCTGTCACACACACAACGTATATACACATAGGTCATATATACAATCAATCAATACATAACGTTATTGTATTCTATCAACCGTCATACTCTATGACATATCCAATTGATTAGTTTTAGTTTGCCTAATCATCATGCATTGTCTACAACAATCAAAACTACCCTCCACCGGTAGCCCAAGCAATTATTTCTAAACAGATAATAAAAGTTTCAACAGATAAAATATCAATGTTTTCGAAAGTGAGCGATTAATAAGTCCAACTCCACTATTCTACTATATAATGAGCCAATTTCATTATTTCCAACTCAATTCTATATAATCACAATTTTTCCAAATTAATTACACCAATTAATTTACACAACCAATTAGGATTTTCTACCCCATTTCCCAATATTGACCCAATGGTCCAAATATTAACAACCAACAACGATATCATTATTTTGAAACCCACAATACACATTTTAGAATCAAAATAACAAAATCCTCTTTTAACATTTTGAAACCCTAAGTCCCAAAATTACCCAACTTCAACACTTTATCAAAACAACCAAAAATCTATGTCAAAGACCATAAGAGTGAGTAGGAATCCCCACCTTAAACGATGACACCCAAAGAAGAAGATGACGAAAACGAAGTTGCTCCAAATCACAAGTTTCTCGGATCAAAATGTAGCCCTCGACGATCAACACAACTTTTACAAAGGCCAAAGGGGAGGGAAGCACTCTAACTAGATCAAACCCTAAAGAGAAGGGAGTTTCTAGAGAGAAAAGCTCTCAAATGGCGCTTTGGAAAAGTAAGAGAGAGAGAGAGAGAAAGTGTAGAAAATGATTCAAAAATGCCTAGCTGCCCTCTGTTATATGACATTCCCGCTCGAGCGGAAAACACAACGCTCGAGCGTCAAGAACGAAAACTAGGTCCGCTCGAGCGCAAGAAGGCCCGCTCGAGCGCCAAGACACAAGAATAAAGTACATCCGCTCGAGCGCGAAAACCAGTCCGCTCGAGCGTAGATTTTCATCTCCCAGAACTTTCACCAACGAGGTACTACCCGCTCGAGCTCCAACAAGCCCGCTCGAGTGCAAGAAACCCGTTTGAGCGTAGAAAACGCACCTGTAGAAGTTTTGTAGGGACTCAAAATGTTGGAAAGGTGTAAACCCCGCTCGAGCGGACCACTCAAAAACTAGGCAACAGCAATGGGAGCCAAAGCTCTACCAACCTGTAACAACCAAGCCCAACACATCCTAAAACTCAAACAAATGGGATTAAAGGACGACAACATGATAGACACAACTACTAACTCCACGGAACCGAGTCCGGAATGCAACAGAATAGTAAAGGGAATACCAGAATCGCTATACGCCTCGCTCGGGTACCAACACAACACCACATTTTCCAAAACTGACTCTTACTCAGACTCATGCACAATTAACAATTCCATCACATTTTAATTCCATCAATCCACCATCACAATAGATGAAACACCACATAATATTCAAAGAATAATAACATTCAAGTCACAATTCCTTTATATAGACTTGACTTTCTTCGCACGCCCCACTTTCGGAGAGGCGCGAATTGGTTCTACAGTTCAGACTCTTATCACGGTTCTGAATCTAATCTCAGAAAGTGCAATATGAGACTGATAAACACCAAAGAGTCCAATCCGACAAATCCTTTTGGAAAATCATATTTTAAATCAAATAATGCCAAACTGGATTGCTTTTCCAGATTACAGAGTTGCCACCTAAATATTTTATTTTTGAAAAAATTTAGGAAACCTTGACTCGTGCCAAAGGCCACGTGTCCGTCATCAACAAAGTTGTCTCAACTCGAGAACTTGGGTACGAGGGGGGAAAGGTCATGAAATGAACACCCCCGCTCGCCCAATCAAAGGATCGGCCTCTACTAAGCATGATATGTTGTTTTATAAACACATGTGTTCTTATTCCGGTTATTAGCTAACTTTACTACGTGACGTGCGCGCAAGCAAGTATACACTAAATCACAAGAATTGGAACAAAACAACTCATGTTTGTTTTTGAAAATGGTTTGAAAGTGCCACCCTCAAGTGGGCTTAAAACATGATGATTTGCCACTTCGCAAAGTGGGCTTAAAACTCACATTTGATGAATTGTTCCAATTCAGGCAATAAAGCCTTCATCCACAGGCATTCATCCAGTTAATCATTTAAGCAAATATCCTCATGGCAAGCATGCTATCATGACAACACTCACACTCATGCAAGTATGCTAAAGCATAAAACTTACAGTGTACTCCAACCCAAAACAAAAGCTAGTTAGAAATATGCATGATCCTAACTATGTTAAGTGCCTAATGCAACGCATGTGATAATGCAACTAGATAGGCTTGGTTATCTATGATAGCATATGAATGCAACAATTGAATACATGTATTCAAAGAAGTATTGAAATAAGATGTAGTTTGAATGATGCGCCGAGCCCGGTGCATGCAATACAAATGAATGATGCAACATGCAAGCATAAGGTATGCTAATCAAAACGTGTCCTAATCTAACCATCGAAAGCGGATAAATAAAAGGGAGAAAGACGTGGGGTTGGAAGACATGCACACACACACGCATGCTTATTACAACATTATGCCCTGACAAAGGAGGGTCGGAATGAATAATCTAAGCTACACTAAGCTAAGCTAATTATTACAAAACGAAACTAATTAACTATTCTAGCTAATTATTACAACACAATTGAATAACTAGCTATGCTAACCTAATTATAATATTACAAAATAGATTAAACTAATTAATTACAACACATGTATTAATTAGCTACAACTAGCTAATAAAGCAATAACGTGGCCTTATGGGCGAGGGAGATATGCATGCTCGGTCGGCTTCCTCTCAAAAATCCATCGCCTTGCCACCAGTTGCCTTTGTTTGCACTCTCCTTGATTTCTGAACATTGAACCAACTTCCAGATTGCTTTTGCTTCAAAACAGGAACACTTTTGTACAAAAATGAACTGGTGGCCGGTCGGCCACAGAAGATGGCTATCGGCCACCTTAATTGACCAGTCGGCTAGTTTTAGTGGTCAGTCGGCTACTTCAGGTGGCCGGTCGGCCACACCTTTTTCCAGACTCCTGCTTTTACTTCAACACAGAGCAACAGAGGCAAAACAATGCATTTTTCAAGGAATGTGTGTATTGCCACTCTCCTTATCATTTCTCAAGCTCAAAGGAGTATGGTACTTAGCTCTCAAGCCAGCAATCAAGCACTTTCAATGTATGACGGCCAAAAAACCAAGCTTGTACAAGCTTAATGAATGCACAAATAAGACTCAAAGGGCCACCACCCTATCATGCATGATCAAGGGTGACGACGACCAAGAAACGCGACACGTTTTATCACTTTGAGTATGAAACTTCTTGTGTTTGGATTAACGTCCGATCCAACCACATGCAATGCAACACAAATGCTTATCTTGCACAAGTTTTGCTTGGTTCATTCTGTTTACACATTTTACATTACCGATTAATCCTTTCACCGATTAAGTCCAATGTGAAAATCCTCTACTTGGAAAGATGGCCCAAGCCACAAGTGCCTTGAGCATGAAAGAGGCCTCATGCTATTGGTTAGGAAGAACCCTCAAGAGAGGGTTAAAACCATTTAGGCATGAGAGCCTCAATTTCACACTCAAGCCAACAAGGGGCTCAAGATCACTTTTAAAGAAAATTAAAAAGTGAAGAATAGAGGGAGATTGCAGACTTTTTAGTGCTGAAATGGCATGCTAAAGACACTAAATCATGCAAGCAATGCATGCAAGACATGTTCAAAAGCCATAAATACTAAACTAGTGAAGAGCACTACACTAGAGGCATGCAATATCAAGCTCAAATGACCAAACCAGCTTTGGACAGAGCTAAAACATGCTAAAACAGTGGCTAAAATGTGCTGAGATTGAAACATAGAAGGCAAGAAAAATATGCTCATTTGTTAGCTCGCAAGCAAGACTCAAAACACAACTCTCAAAAGCAATGAAAGAGTGAAATAAGTGAGAGTGTGTCAGGGATATATGCACTGAAATCACATGTAAACTGATGCTACAACATGCAACTATTTCATGCAAAACATGTTAGAGGCCTTAAAACACTAAGCTAGTGAAGGCATTTGAACTACAACCATGCAATACAAAGTTCACAAGGGACAAACACTTCAAAAAAAGTCCTAAAACAACTTAAATGAAGTTCTAAAACATGCTTGAAGTAGGCTAGAAAGAGCTAGAATGAGAGGCTAACACATAGCACAAACTAAACTAGCAAGCACAATTGTGCTACAAGCATACAAAGCAAGCCCCAAGTGACTTAACCAGCCACAAATAGGGGCAAAACAAGGAAAAAAGGTAGCAAAAACATGTTGAGATCAAGTCACAAAATAGTAGAAAAACATGCTCACATGTTGGGCTATCTACACTTGCAAAGAAGACACAAGGAGGGGAGGCCGCCCCCTCCTATTTTGGACCTCAAAACCAAGTTTTTGCCACTGAAATTCCCCTAGAATTCAATGGTTAAAAGGCCAAAAAAAGTTGTTTTAAAAGCATTAAAAAAAGGCACAACACTTTAGCAAACAAGCTACAAAAGAGGGTGGACCACCCCTAACTCCAAAAAGGCCTTAAACCACAATTTTTAAACCTGAAAACATAGGTTTTTGTAGTTGAAAACTAGGCCAAAAACAATATGCAAAGGTGGCTAAACAAGTAACTAAAATAAAGCTTAAAAGAGGTAAGCCTTATACCTTTGAAGCACAACAACAAACAACAACAATTCTGAGCTAAAACCAGCTTTAAGAGCTCAAACAAGGCCTTCAAGAACCTTAGCTCCAAGATGAAGGTGTTTGGTCAAGGGTCCTAGAACAAAAGTGTAGAGAATTCTCACTTTCAAGCACAAAACAAGAGGAGAGAGAGAGAGAGAGAGAGAGAGAGAGAGAGAGAGAGAGAGAGAAATCTAGAGAGAGGGGGAGAAATTTGATCTGAAATTTTCTAACCTCTCAAATGGAGGAGAGACCCCCCATTATATAGAAATACAAGCCAAGGCCTTGCATTCATCCCTGCTTGCATTCATCCCTCCATACACGTGTATAGAGATGACATTCAGTGATTAATAGCTGGCACAGCTGGCAAAGAAAATATCTGAAAAAGGAGAAAAGTAGCCGTCAGCCACTTTAGGTGGCCGGCCAGCCACCTCCCCTAGCCGACCGACCGCTTCAAGTGGCCGATAAGGGGGAAAAGTGGCCGACAAGGCCCTTCCCCCCTCCAGGAAAGAGGGACCAAGATTTGGTCCAAAAACAAGCACAAAACAAAGAGGGTTTAGAGGCCCAAAGACAAGACGTTCCGCAGGGAACTCCGGGCACTCAAAACGAGCACAATCATCGAGTGCACAAACGATGACGTCTAAGTCTTGAGGTCGGTCAAAATGGGGTGTCTACAACGGGGATTACATCAATGGTGGGGACCTCTTTTTGTGTACTAATCACATAACAAATATAACTACAACAACCCTTTCTTTGAAGTTGTTTGGTTGTCATAGATGATATAATATAGGGGGGGTTGGAAACTCCAGTTCCATCAAAGACGAACTTGGATTGGTTTGGTAACCTAAAGGAGATTTTTTTAGCTTTACAATCAATAGAGGCATGGTTGGTAGCCAGCCAATCCATCCTTAAGATCACATCAAAGTTCCCAATACGGAGGGAAATCAAGTCTACGTATACGGTTTTTCCTTTTAAGGATATAGTACATGATCTGTACATCAGTACTACAGGCAGAATTACTAGAAGGAAAAAACACAGACAATATATATCCTAAGGGTTCAGGTGTTGATGTCAGCTTGGTAGCAAAGGGTGGTGTAACAAAAGAATGAGTTGAACCCGAATCAATAAGAACATGAGCTAAATGACCACAGACAAAAAGTGTACCTGACACAACGTTTTTGGTAACTTCTGGTTTTCCAAGTACCAAGGCAAAAGCCCTTCCTTGGCATTTTTGGTCCTTCCTCTCTCCTTCAGGTCCTGTAGGTTTTCTGACTGGACCGGAGGTGCTGGCTATAGGATTAGTCAGCTTTGAACAGTCCCTCAGCAAGTGGCCAACTTGACCGTATTTAAAGCATGCTCCCGTGTTTCGATGGCATTGTCCCCAATGAGCCCTTCCACATGTAGGGCAAGTTGGAATGGTGCCACCTCTGAGGTTAGTTGAACCTTGATTGCATGAGCCAGTTGTGCTCGTATTCACCTTGCAGGTTGGCCCAACACCGGATCTTTTGTTCTCTCTTTCCCATAATCGCTTCTTTTGGCTTGGTTCCCCAGAACACGAGGCTTTAATCCCCTTTTTCTGCAATATATGCTCGGTCTACCACTTCCGTATAGGTTGGCAATATCAAAACCTCAATCCTATCTTTGATTTTAGTATCCAATCCTGCTTCGAATTTTCTTTCTTTTCGAGCTTTGGTGGGGATGACATATGTCACAAACTGAGCGAGTTGTGTGAACTTGCTCTCGTATTCGGCCACCGTCATGGTTCCTTACTTTAGATGTATGAATTCCGATGCCTTCTGTTCCTGCAACAAATCTGGGAAGTATTTTGCATAGAACACTTCCAAGAATCTTGCCCAAGTCACAATTTCTTATTTCTCTAGGGTGAGAAGCCACAATTCCGTGCATTATCTTTAAAGGTGAAAGTAGCGAAAGTAACCTTCTGTTTTTTAGTGCAAGGAAGGGCGCAAAAAAATCTTTTTCATGTCTTTAACCCAAGCGTCTGCTACCATTGGGTCTGGGCCGCCGGTAAATGTGGTGGGTTTCAGATCCTAGAACTGTTTTATGGTAACCGGCTCTTCACACTGTTCCGGCATCCCATTATTAATGTTAGTCTACAAGGCTTGCAAAAAGCTAGTAACCGTTTTTTCCATGATTCTTTCCATCGATTCAGTGCCACTGACTGATGACTCGCTTCCATTACCATTATTGGTCATTCTACAAAGTAATAAACGAGGCATTACATCCATAACGCAGTATATATGTAAGCATATATAGCGCAATATATATAAAATACCAACTTTACTATTTTTACAATTAATATTACATCCTTGTTCAAAAGTCAAAATATGTTAGTGTCTCATCCCTGTGGTACAACAAAAACAAAAAACAACAAAAAAAGGGGATTAGAACACATCATGGTTAGAGTACAAAAAAGGTTTTCTCCTACCAAATCTAGAGTGGTGGGTCAAACAGGTCAAACAACCACGGGAAGTAGTGTTGTATAAAAAGCTCAAATTCCCATCCCAACTGTACCACACCAAAACACATCCACGCTGCCTGGACTATGTAAATGGGGACGACTTGTATGTATCCCCAAAATGCTCGATCGACTATCTATCCCGGTTTCTCAATAAATGATAGGTCATTACTAAAATCAACATTTTGAATATTAATAAGTTCCAACGGGTTAGCGACAATGGTAAAAATGTAGTCATCGGGATAAACATTTCCCTTTCTTGCCACAAAATCTAGTGGCAAAGGGCCAACGATATAGTGCGGGCCGTCATATCCTGGGGCAAGGCCGAGGACACGGGTGGGTCCGAGAAAACGTCTGCGCGTGTAAGCATGGCTCTGCCTCCACAATAGGTATGGTACGTCAGTAGGATCGGTTTGTACATATATCGGCCGACCTATCAATTGGGCAAGGCATGGATGCAGTCTCCTAATTATATCCTCCAAGTCTCCCTATCCTTCAAGTAAGGCGAGGACGGGTGCTTTACTAAAATATCCTCCAAAGTAATGGCCCTAAGCTCCTCCAAAAATGCCTCATCAAGGTTAATCTCGGACATTCCTACATCACCGAAATAAATGTGAGATTTTATAGAAAATGACTAACATCGTAGGTAAATATTCAAAAAAGGACTTATGTCACAGGTAAATATTTATTTCTTTAATATGTCTAACCGTTGCTCTGATACCACCTTTGTCA
>NW_021025439.1:22397-48508 GCF_004153795.1 Camellia sinensis
CCATCACCCACCGTCACCACTTTCCACCACCAAGAACAATTCAAATTTGCCACCACTTGCAATTTCTCACTCTTTTTTATATTTTTAAAATTTTTTAAACATTTTGTCAATTACCAAACGCGTTTGTAGTTTATGTTTTTTTAAAAATAAACAAAAAATAAACAAAAACCAGTTTATAAAATTTTTGTAAATATAAACTGAAAACGTAAACGTTACCAAACACACCCTAAAGGTTTGACTTAATTAGAAAGAACATATTTTTTCTTCAAAATATGACAAAAAAATTGTATCCAAAAGGCTGGCTTAGTCACTAGAGATTTTCTCAAGAAATATTTTCTTCACCAATTTTGTCGCTTAAATATTGTCTCACAAAACTCCCGCGAGGAAAAGCCAATATTATATATATATATATATATATATATATGTATGTATGTATATATCTGTTGTATGAATAAAAATTATTAAAACATTGTTTTAGTTTCAAAATTATAATTTGAGTGTGTGGTTATGATTTAAGTGTGAAATTGTGAGTTGAGTTTTGAAAAGAGAAAATTTATTTAATTATGAGTTTTGAGTTTTGAAAAGAGTTATGAGTTGTATTTTGAGTTTTGAGTTTTTGAATTTTGAGTTGTATTTTGAAATTTTTTAGATTTATTTTTTTAAAATATTCAAAAAATGTTTAAGAAAATTTTATTTTTCTCTTTTAAATATATAATAGTTATTAAAAAAATTTAATTTAAATCTTTATTTTACTTTGTAAATATTTTAAATTCAAAACACAACTCTACACTCAAATTGTAACCAAACACATAACTCAAAATTTAGTTCAAAAATTCTTTTCAAAACTCATAACCAAACACATAATTTGAAACTCCACATTATTTATAAAACTCTACACTCAAAATGTAACCAAATACATAATAAAAAATTTAAATTTTTTAAAAATATATTTATAAAATATAATAAAATATTTAAAATAAAAAATAAATTTTCTAATATTTAAAAAATATATTTAAAATAAAATACAGCACACAAATATAGGAAATATAGTACACATTAAAATAAACAAATAACTAAATATTTAAAATATAAAATATTTATCCTAAAAAAATTAAGAAATTTTTTAAATATTTAAAAAAAATAAATCCAAAATATTTCAATATAAATCTCAAAATACATTTCAAAACTCATAATTAAACAATTTTTTTATTTTCAAAACTCAACTCAAAATTCATAACTCAAAACACGACTCTACACTCAAATCATTATTTTAAAAATAATTTGAATAATAAAATAATAAAATATTTTTTTGAATTTTTTTTTTAAATAGAGTTTTGAAAAGAGTTTTAAGTTGTTTGTTTGGTTATGAGTTTTAAAAATAGTTTTTAAATTAAATTCTGAATTATGTATTTAATTATGAGTTTTAAAATTTTTTGATTGGAATCACAATTTGAAAACACAAAGAAACGCTACCTTTATATTTGGCCAATTCCTCACCTATAAGGATGAAACTTATTTTCTGCACTAGTTTTCATCAAAAAAAGCCATGTTGTTTTTGCTTTGCTGAGCATAACGGTATGTTCAAAAGAACTATCATGGCCTCACAACTCACAGCCCAAACATACAACCCAAACATACAAGCATACATGAATTCAATCAAATAACACTTTCTAAATTTTAGGTTATATACAAATATTAGATATCCAAATTAATGCCTCAAAAAATCCTTCCAAGACATTTACTGCATGTTTCAAGCATAAGGTGATTGCAACAAAATAATGGTCAGAGGGTTCTCTTAGGTTGGACCCTTAACCTTTCGATGCTCTTGGATGGTTTGTTTCATTCTTGGATGGCTCTGTTTCGATGTGGTTGCTGAACTTTGGGCTTGTTTAGAGTTGTACCCTGGTGGGTTGAGAGCTTTCCCCTTCTTTTTTTTTTCTTTTTTCTTATTTTCCTTCTATTCTTAGTTCCATGTTAGTTGAATTCTTTTTAACCAATGTCGGTAGATTATTGTTGGCTTTTTTGGCTTTCGAAAGTTATTTTTATAATTGTGAGCGTGCCAACAAGGATCAATCAGTCCTTACAGAATGTTAATTGCCAACCAATTATCAGACGATTATGTTTTAGTTCTTTCAGCCTCAATGAAGAGGATTTTCACTGGTGGCTTTATTTAGGAGAATTAAACAAACAATGATTAAATGAAGAACAGTTGTAGTATTTCACTAAGCAAAAATGAAAGATTTACAAAGATCTGAATCAGCCTCGTAGAGGTTTACATCAACAAGCTACTTGAAAACTACTCCTATGAACAAAATGCAGTGCGGGAATTTGAAATACGGAAATGTAAAGAACAAGAAATGTAAAAACTGGAAAAGAAATAAAAGTAGATAAAACTGGTTTTCTGGATCTGAGTCTGGGGGTTTTTCTGGGGCCTTCTCTGCTATTTATACTTCTCAAGGATAACTATCGAACTACAGTTCTAACCGTCGAACCATCCCTCCATGATCACTGATCATGCTTCCTTGCAGTTAGCTCCACTATGTCATATGCGGTTAGGCTCCCTTCCTAATTTTGAATTTAAATATATGAGTAACCGTTAAGGCCACGTCACTTTACATCTCTTTGCTGATCCAGTGCTACGCAGATCTTGTAAGAACCAATACTAACTGCCACATGTGCGATCACGATCGAAGGTTTGAATTGTTTTCCCGTATTGCCCTTATTTTGCCATGCGTCGAACTGTGATTGGCCCGTACAAAATATATAGCCAACATTACCCTCCGTACTAATATAACCAATACTTGGTGATATTAGTGGATCAAGGTATTTTCCCACGTCTTAGAATGTGCATGGGCTTTGCATTTTTAGAAACACAGCTATCATTCATTGATGAACATTTGCATTAACTCCTCTTCGATCCCTTAAACAAGCTCACTATCTCAGTATTCGAAAAGTCCAATTCAGTTCTCATGGATAAACAGACCTTTTCTTATCTCGATCAAGCATATGAAGAGTTGTTTGATAATATCGTTTGTCCTCGAAAGAATCTTCATGCATTAATTAGCCACCTTTACCCACCTTTCTATATTCAAGTCATGGAAGCTTTTGCAAATTATCATCCTTTGGATTACGAACACACTGTCCACAATCCTTTGATTCAGAAATTTGCAAATATGGACATAGGAAGTTCCTCCTCTGACCCAAAGTCTTCTGGGTGGGATGAAGCTGTAACTTCTTCCTCTTCTAGGGCTTCTGGTTGGGGAAGCTGGCCAACATTAAAAGAGCGAGTCAACCATCATTTTGTCGAGTTCACTGATCTTCTAGAATTCCCTTCTGATGCTCGGAGTTCGGTGGTTTATCCTTACGTGCCCATCGACCGGCGACGCAGTTTAGAGGACAATTTGCTTGTAGCATGGTACACATCCTCCATGCCTACAAAGATAGTACAAGCTACCCGACGCCCAAAAGAGGCACAAGGGTATAACCCATTGTTCTTAGCCCAGAAAGCAAGGCTTTGCTCTTCTGACTGGCTTGATTGTGTTAATGGCCCTCAGTTTCCTCCTTCTTTCGAAATAGAAGCTTCTATACCTCCTCCCCTGCAAAATCCCTGCTGGACAGAGAGACTGAGGCTTACTCTCTCTGTGGACAAGGTTTTTCCCCCCTATAAGCCTCCACCTCCCTCTACTCCAGCTCAGCGAAAGCAAGCCCAACTTCTTCTTGCGGCCTTTTCTCACTTGCCTTTCAATGTTCTTGAAGACGATGTTCCTCTCAAGAACTTTCAATGGGCTTGTGATGTTATGACTCGAGGTCACGTCCTCAACCCCATCGCCCAAGCAGAACTCCAAATGTTTTTGGACCAACTCCCGTTGCTTCTTCATTGGCAACGGACTTATGTGGCCACCACCCAATCTTTGAACCAACTTTCATCCCTTCGAGTTCATACCCAGTACGAAGCAGAGAACCTCATCGAAGAATATGATGACTTCAAGAATAAAGACCCTGCGTACTGGGATGACTTGGATATGGATGAACTGGAACAAGGGTTAAAAGAAACAACATTTGAAATAAAGGTTGGAGAACTCTTTTATCAAGTAAGAGCACATCAACTTCAGCAGCCAAGCCTGGAGAAAATAGAAGATAGAATAAAAAAAGAACAGAAATTTATTGACCATAGCTGGACCAAATTCCATGATCATGTTATTTATTCTATTCCTTACTTTTATGAACTCGAATTTGTACCCAAAGAGGGCCTTTCGATGTAATTGCTTTTGTTTCAATACAGCTAAGACTTTTCTCTTTGTTTGGCGTGGTTAGACTTTATCTCCGTTTGTCTTTACAAGCAAATTTAGGGCTTCGAGCTCAACAATCTCATCCTTCGAATCTAGATTCAATCATCTCAAATGAAACACTAAAAAATCAACATGAACTTTTCCAATTCATGGAATACAGTTGACAACTTTTGTTGGTTTCCATTTTAGAATCAGTGCTTCGAATTTAACAATCTTGTCCCTTAAAGCTTGTTTTAATCATATCCAACATATGGTCATATGGTTAGTACGATCAATCAGTTTTAAATTGATCATTTTTGCTTCAAACAACAGTCTATACTTTCAAAAATATGGAAGCCCCTCTCAAGGGCTGCACTGTTTTAATCCGAAAAAGCAATCTCTTCTGTATATTATCAAACCAACTATTGGTTTTGATACTTCGAACAACAATTTCCATCCTTAAGGGATCTCAAGTTCTGCTTCGAAAGACTTATTCTTACTAAGAAACCCTAAAATGGTTTTCAATCCTATTGAGGTAAACAAATACTTGAGCGTTCTTGCATCCTTAGGTGTGGAATGTGCTTCGAAGCCAGCTTCCTTCTTTCGAAACCATTTGTCATTTGACTTTGGCGCCAAAACTAGTTTCGAAGCCAGATATTTTATTTCGAAGCTGCCATCATTATTTGAGATGTATTTCCCTCCAGAAATTATCAATATTGAGGGAAATTCTTCGCATCTGTACTTTTAGTACTTCTTTACGAATTCAACGATATATTTTCCAAACACAAAGGTTTTAAACCCTTTTTATTTCGTGCTCTGAATTCACTTGTTTATTGAATACACAAACCCTTCCCTTCTACTAATCCTCTATTCCTTGCTACTTGTCACCAATGGATTCTTCTTCATTGAAAGTACCATTTGGCGAACGTACAAAATATATAGCCAACAATTGTGATACAAATGATTGGGCTTGCCTTTTTGTGCTAACCAAATTGGGATAAGAAGGTTCTTGCTTTGATGTTTATAGTACTCTCCATTTCATCTTTATTGATTTGGTTTTTATGTAAAAATTTACCTTAATTCTTATCTGTAAGATATATATAACACAGGGGGGTAAAAAGATTCAAGTCATACCTTGTGCGATAGAATCCGAAACGAAGAACCTTGTGGTTAAATCACGTGCTTCTTTAATTACGAACTAAGAACACCCAACAATGGAGTGATACCACGGTATGAGTATCGCCCACTCTATTCACAGTGCAAAGGCTGGATCATTCTCGGATAGGAGAGAGTTAGAGAGAGAAAGAGTATGGGAAAAAATGTTATGGGTAAATCAACATAACGTATCTGATATCTATTAAATAGATCATATATATATATAATCTCACATCCCTATCTCCTAATAGGATAAGATAGATTGAATGGAGATAGTGAGTTATCCTAACAGGATAAATAGAAATTAAAATTACATGAGTAATTTGAATGGGCCATGGGTTATGCCACATGGGCACCCAAATTTGGGTCCAATTCTCGGCCCAATTTCTAATATCTCCCACTCGCACATGAGTTGGCATGACACTGCCACATCTCTATCTCAATCTTCCTAACTATTTAACAATCTCATACTAGCCAATGAACCATACGACCACTGAGAAACACCTGCAGTAAGAATATTAAATGTCAACTCCTGATTTTCTTTAATAATATTAAATAAAGAATCAACCTACAGAATTATTGCAATTATCAGAACAAGAGTTAGTAGATTGTGTGAAACCAGAGGAGGAAAGTCGCTATACTTGTTCCATAAACAAGGGTTATAAGCACGGATCATGCGCCGCCTTTCGAGAGGTTTTCTGGTCCAATTTTAGTACTACTGGACTCCATTTTCCAAAATAAAATTATTGGTGGACTCAAAAATGGCATTTAACAAACACAAATAATGGAGTGTAGCACACTCGTGTATCACACACTCTCTCTAATGAGAGTGGAAGTGCAGAAACTCTGCACTTCATCTTCTTCCTTAAGCCACCAAAAAACACAAAAGGAACCCAAATTAGGGTTTGATTTTTCTCATAATATACCATTTCGAAGGTATCGAAACAAGGATTCCAAATATATAATTTTCATAACATAAAAACAAAGCATGTAAAACCAGTATGCAATCAAAATTACAAAAAATTAAATATGAATCTCCATTTTTCTCAAAATCTGACCGTTGGATTTTCATGAAACTTGGCAGATATATTCTACATGAAATATATTACAACATATGTAAATTTCAGGTTGATTGGAGAAAGTTCTAAAAAATATTAGTTTTTCATGCATATATCATGTGTATATATATATATATATATATATCTATATAATTATATACATATTTTAATGGACAAAAACAAGCATGAAAATACCCATTTATAGCTCTGCTATCAATGTAAGATATATATAACGCAGTGGGTAAAAGATTCAAGCTGTACCTTTTGTGATAGAATCCGAACCGAAGAACCTTGTGGGTAAATTACATGCTTCTTTAATCACGAAATAAGAACACCCAGCTATGGAGTGATGTAACAGTATGAGTATCACCCACTGTAGACCGCCCGAAACTCCGCTCCACGCGCAAGGGCGCAAATTGTAATTCTTAGCTAATACAGTTCGGACTCATGTCACGGTTCTGAATCTAATCTCACAAAGTGCAATGTGAGACCGATAAATCACCAAAGAGTCCAAAATTCGACAAATTGTTTTGGAAAACTGATTTTAATAAAGAAGTGTCAAACATGGACTGCTTTGTCAGATACAGAGTCACCACCTAAATATTTTATTTTGGGAAATTTAGGAAACCCTGACTCGTGCCTAAGGCCACGTGTCTATCATCACCAAAGTTGCCTCGGTTGGGGAACTTGGGTACAAGGGGGGAAGGTCATGCAATGAGCACCCCCGCTCGCCCGATCAAAGATCGGCCTTTACTAACATGATATATTGTTTTTGAAAACACATGTGTTCTTATTCTGGTTATTAACCTAGAATTACTATGTGATACGCGCAATAAACAAGTATAGACTAGATCGCCTAAATTAAAACAAAACATTTCATGTTCGTTTATTTGAAAATGGTTTGAAGTTTGCTACTCGCAAGTAGGCTAAGTCGTGGATTTTGCCACCCTCAAGTGGGTTTAGAAAACATGATTTTGCCACTCTCAAGTGGGCTTAAAACTCACAGTTTTGATGAATTGTTCCAATTCAAGCAACCCAACCTTCATCCACAAGCATTCATGCAGTTAAACACTTAAGCAGGTAGCCTCATGGCAAGCATGCTAAACATGGTAACATACACATCTCATGCAGTATGCTAAAGCGTATACACTCACAGTGTCCTCCGAGCCAAAACAGAGAACTAGTTAGAAATCATGCATGATCTTAGTTCATGTTAAGATGGCTAATGCAACATATGCAAAAATGCAACTCAGATAGGCTCGGCTATTTTAAGATGTCATGTTAATGTAACTTGATAACATGTTGTTGAACACGTACTCAAGCAAATGTATTGAAATACAATGCAGTTAGTATGATGCGCCGAGTCTGGTGCATGCAATACAGATGAATGAGTGCACGCATACGAGGCATAAGGATGCTAATTGAAATATGCCCTAAAACTAAACATCGAAAGAGGTTAAGTAAAAGGGAGAAAGAAATGGGGGTTGGAAGACATGCATCACACACACGCACGCTTATTACAACAGTTGTGCCCTCTCGACGGACCGAATAATAAGCTAACTAGCTACGCTAATTAAACTAATTATTACAAACCAAACTAATTAACTAACTTAGCTAATTAATTATTACACAACTGAATTGAAACAAATAACTATGCTAAGCTAATTGAGATATTACATAACAAACCAAATGATTAAATTACACGAACTAATCATGAATACTGAAATGGCCTCGCGGGCGATGAAGAGATGCATGCTCGATCGGCTTTGCTCAGAAATCCACCACCGTGCCTCGTGTTGCCCCTATTGCACAGTTCTGTACCTCTGAAAATTGTGCCAACTTCCATACTGCTTCTGACCGACCTTAGGAACAATCTAAGAGGTGGTCGGCCAAGAGGAGTGGCCATCGGCAAAGTGTAATAGTCATCGGCCAATTTTGATAGTCGATCGATAGCCTAAGTGGTCGATCGGCCACTGCTTCTTGCGAATTCCTCCTTTTGCTGCAACAGAGCACTAACAGAGGCATGACAATGTATTTGCAAGAAAATGTGTGTGCAACCACACTCCTTATCATGTTCAAAGCTCAAAGGAGTGTAGTGCTCGACTTTCGAGCCATCAATCACGCATCTCAATGCATGATGGCCAAAGAGGCCAAGTTGCACAAGTCAATGGCAAATGAATGCACAAAAACACATAAATGCCTTAACCACTATCATGCATGATCAAGAGGGTCGACGACCGAGAAATGAGGCACGTTTCATCACTTCAAGTATGAAATGTCCCTCGTTTCTCGTGTTTGGACTAACACCCTATCCAAACACAATGCAATGCATGCACAAGATTCTAAACGCAATGCAACAAGCATGCAACAACATGCTATCTAATCAACATGCTAAACATCATGAACATGCAACATGCAAACAACATGAACATGCAACAACATGCAAACAACAATGCCATGCAACAACATGCAAGATGTACTAAAACCGGATATGGACAGACCTCAGTCATGTCCAAAACAGTGGCCATTAGTGCTGAAATGAAGGCATGAAAGCAAGACAAGCATGCATGCCAATTGGCTCAAGAATTAAGGCATAAGAACACAACTCTCAAAGGTGCTCAAGGAGTGACAAATGTGGAAGTGTAACAACACTATAAGCACTGAAATAAAGTATGAAATGATGCTAAATCATCCAATCAACAAAAGCATGGCATGCTAGGCTCAAAGCTTGAAGCTAGCATAGGCACTTGCACTATAGCTATACAAAACACGAAGCATATGGCCAAGACAACCCAAAACAGTCCTAGAACATGTCAAAATGAGACTAAAACATGCATGGAAGGAAGCCAAAATAAGCTAGCATGGTGAGCATGAAGCATAAAATATGCAAGGCCAAATGGGAGGATTACACTACACCTACTAAGACCTAGCATGAGATGACTTCGCCAACAAAAATTAGAGTTATATTATGGCAAAATAACCCAAAAAACACACTGAAATGATAGCTCGCAAGCTTAGGCATGAAGGCATGCATATAGACTCATGTTTAAGGCATAAAGAACCAACCTTCCAAAGCATGGAAATAGTGACAAATGTGAGAACATGAACATGAACATGAAACATGGACTGAAATCACATATGAAATGATGTCAAATCATGAAAATAGCTCAAGCAATGCATGCTAGTGAACTCAATACACAAAGCTAGTGAGCTAGATTGAACCATGGCTATACAAAACAATGCATGCATGACCCAAAACACTTAAAACAGAGCTAGAGAATGCTAAAACATGGCCAAAAGCTTCTTGGAGTTAAGCCAAAACATGCTAGAATGAGGGTCCAAACACATGATGCATGTTAGGCTATTGAATGGAATTGCACTACAAGTGCATGGAGCACGCATGGGACTATCAGACCAAACCTTAACAGAGGTATATCATGGCAAAACAACACCAAGAACATGCTGAGATATGGCCAGAACATGCTAGAAAGACACGCTCAAACATGAGGCATATAAGACTAGTTTGCAAAATTTACACTACAAGTGTATAAACCATACATGAGCTTAACAAACATGCCATGTCAAAATAACCCCAAATACATGCTAAGATGGAACCAACATAAGCTTAACAAACATGCTCAAACATGAGGCAAATGAAGCAAGCATCCAAGATACAAGGAGAGGTGATGACCCTCTCCTATTTGGGACCTCAAAACACCATTTCCACCATTGAAATTCCTCCGGAATTCAATGGTAGAAAGGTCATATAAAGGCTAAAACAAAAGCCTAATGGGATGGCCCAAAACAAGGCAAAACAAGGCACAAAAGGGGGTAGACCACCCCCAACACCAACAATACCTTAAACAATCATTTCAAACACATGAAAATGAAGCTTTTTACAGTTGAGAGTTAAGCCAAAATAAGCATACAAATAAGGCTAAGTAAGCAATGAACACAAAGCTTAATGGAGGGTTAGTGACTAACCCTTGTAGAACAACTTCAAAGAGGAACTCCAGCAACTTTCTGAGCTAAAAACCAAACTTTGAGTTCAAACAAAACCCTCAAGTACCTCAGCAACAAGAGTATGGTGTTTGAGTAGGTGCTTTAGTGCAAAAGTGTGGAGAAATTACACTTTTGAGCACAAACAAGTGCAAATATAAAGAGAGAGGAAGAAATATAGAGAGAGTGTGATATATATCTTGTACATCAAATTTTCAGAACCTCTGGAAAGGGAGAGGGGCCTCCCTTCTTATAGAAAATCAAGTCCCAAGCTTATTGAGCAAGCTTAGAGCTTGTTAAAATCCATCCATACATGTGTATGGAGGATACACCAAGTGACCAACAGCTGGCACCAGCTGGAATAAAAATATCTACAAAAACAGAAAAAGGGGTCTCGCCCAAAAAAATGGCCGATCAACCAAAAAGAGTGCTGATCGGCCAACACTGATGGCCGATGACAAGAAAACAAGGCCGATGGGCATAAGGCCTGGCCAATGGGTTGTAGAGATGGCCAACAAGCCACCCTCTTCCCTCAAAAACAAAACCACAAGTCCTTGGTTCACAACCAAGTACAAAATAGACAAGTTGAGAGGTTCTAAGGCAGGCGCGCAGCTGAGACCTTTAGGAACTCAAAACGAACACGAGCATGGATGATCATCGAGTGTTCAAACGATGACGTCCAAGTCTTGAGGACGGTCAAAAATAGGGTGTCTACAGTTGCCCCTCTTTGACAGAACTCAAAAGTCATAAGATGACGGGAGTGAATGTCAAAGCCCGTAGACGACCCATTTTTGACGAGGCCGAAGACTTAGACAAACATACAAGATAACAAAGAGATGCGCTCGTAGGCAGGGGCAAGATGTAAATGACATGCACAATGCCGAGCATAACTTATGATCATGCAAAGAAAGCTGTAATGAAGCAATTATGCAAAATAAATGTAACATTTTAAGTGAATGTTATGCAAGCAAGTAAACACGAGCCAAACTACATCTCATACAGAAAGGATGTACGAAATTTATACAATTCTCCCTGCGTCTCACGCGGAGAAGGCTAAAAGCGACTACCGAGAATACCCGGAGTCTCAAACACAACATCTTCAGAGGATTTAAGGTCTCTTAGACCGGAGAGTGCACAAGACAGTGTGATACAGAGTGAATGCAAAAAATAGTGCCAAGAAGATGCACAAAACAGTACGATGCAATGCACTAACAAGTACAGGTAAGGTGCGCAAGATAGCGCGATGCAATGCACTAACAAGTGCAGGTGAGGTGCGCAAGAAAGCGTGAACAAGTTCTATTCCAACGGATACAAGCATTTTCTATGCAAGATGAGAGCATGTACTGAAATGCACAAGATAGTACGATGCAAAGAAAGCGTGAGTGTAAACTGCACAAAACAGTGCGATGTGCTAGACAGCGCGAGTGATAAATTGCACAAAATAGTGCGATGCGCTAGACAGCGCGATGCGCTAAACAGCGCGAGTGATAAACTACACAAAATAACGCAATGCGCTAAACAGTGCGAGTGATAAACTGCACAAAACAGTGCGATGCGCTAAATAGCGCAATGTAAACTGCATAAAACAGCGCGATGCACTAGACAGCATGATGTAAACTGCACAAAATAGTGCGATGCGCTAGACATCGCGAGTGATAAACTACACAAAATAGTGCGATGTGCTAAACAGCGCGATGTAAACTGCACAAAACAGTGCGATGCGCAAGAAAGCGCGAGTGTGACACAAAGTGTAAGTGCACAAGACAGTGCGAGTGAGATACAAAGTGTAAGTACACAAGACAGTGCGAGGAAAGGGACATTCAAACCATGTTGAAATCGTGAAAAGAGGTCTAAAAATAACCACTCAGGTGCGTGCACGACGCAACCTGAGATAAATTCCAAACACGTTGAAATCGTGTGAGGAAGGGGACACTAAAACCACGCTGAAATCATGAGAAGAGGTCTGAAAACAAACCACTTGGGCTCGCGCTTCACGCGTCCCGAGATAAAACACGCCCAGGGTCGCGCTTCACGCGTCCTGAGAAAAAAAATTCCAAACATGCTGAAATCGTGTGAGGAAAAGAACACTCTAACCACGTTGAAATCATGAGAAGAGGATCGAAAACCACCGCTCGGGCTTGCGCTTCAACGCGTCCCGAGATAAAACATGCCCAGGACCGTGCGTCAGGCGTCCTAAGAAAAATTCCAAACACGCTGAAATCGTGTGAGGAAAAAAACACTCTAACCACGCTGAAATTGTGAGAAGAGGTCTGAAAACAAAGAAATCAGGAGCGCGCTCGACGCAACCTGGGTATGCTCCGAAGGACAACGATCCTAAACGCTACTCAATGTAAAAGGACAAATGATACAAGATAACAAAAGATGCAAATAAATGCAATAAGTGCGATGATACGATGCATGTTACAAGCAATGTAGAGCATGATGTTTATGGGATGCAATAAATAAACAAAGCGACACTTTAGAAAGTACCTCATTAGAAAATCAAGTCCCAAGCTTATTGAGCAAACGGGAATCTCCCCCTGTGTTCTTCGAACACTTACCTTCGACTCGCAGTACAAAGGTCTTGAAATACTGACAAGGAGTAACCTCTGCATGTCGAAGTCACGGATGCTGCTTGGACTGCCATTCTAACTTGAAGCAAGCTTACCCTTGGGGTTGAGATACACTCATACTCCAAAGAAACGGCAAAGCTTGAGAAGGTGCACCTGGAATGCAGTCTCGGAATTAGCTGAAGTTGAAACACACTAAGATGCTCCAAATTTTCCCTCTTTTCTTTTGCTTTGCAGTCTGGAAGCTATGTAGCTTCAGATAGGTCCTTGTTTTACTATTTTCACATGACTAGGGTTGAACCCTGCGATTTTACGAAAGAACAAATTCTGTTTTTGTAGACGTCCCCGAACGCCCCGGGAGGGTGAGTCCCGTTCTGTTCGTATTGGGGTCACTACAGCTCGGACTCGATTTGTGTCACGGTTCTTAATCTTGAACCAAAGAGTCCAAATCTGGCAAATCGTTTTGAGAAACAGATTTTTGAAAAGAAGTGCCAAACATGGACTGCTTTGCCAGATACAGAGTCGCCACCTAAATATTTTTTATGGGGGAATTTAGGAAACCCTGACTCGGTGCCGAAGGCCACATGTCCGTCATCACCGGAGTTGTCTCGACTCGGGAGCTAGGGTACGATTGGGGAAGGTCAGCTATGAGCACCCCCTCTCGCCCGATCCGAAGATCGGCCTCTACTAACCGTGATATCCGTTTTTGAAAACGTTATGTGTTCTTATTCCAGTTATTAGCCTAGAATTACTATATTATGCGCACAGCAAACAAGTATAGACTAGATTGCCTAATGTGGAAATAAGCATTGCATATCCGTTTGTTTTGGAAAAATGTTTTGGAATTTGCTACTCGCAAGTAGGCTAAAATACGGATTTCAACGAGTTTTTCCAACTCAAACAATCCAACCTTCACCCACAGGCATTCAAACAGTCTATCACATAAGCATTTAGCCACATGGTAAGCATGTTATTATGTTAACATTCACACGCATGCGATATGCTAAAGCATAAATACTTACATCGTACTCCGTGCCAAAACAATAAACTAGTTAGCAAACATGCGTGATCCTAGTTCATGTCAAGTTGACTAATGCAACACATGCAGTATGCAATTAGATAGGCTCGGCTAACCTAAACATGGCATGTGAAATGCAACCAATTGATGCACGTATTCAATTTGGAATTGAAATACAAATGCAGTTAGCGTGATGTACCGAGCCCGGTGCATGCGAAACAAATGTATGGATGTACGCATGCGTAGCATAAGGTATGCTAATCTAAACATGCCCTAATCTACCATCATAAGTAGGTAAATAAAAGGGAAGAAAGAAATGCGGGTTGGAAGGCATTCACACACTCACCCACACTTATTACAGATTTGCCCTCGCTCGGAGGGACCAAAAGAATAATACAGATAATTAACCTACAAGCTAATTAAATATTACAAATTGCCTAATTAGCTAACAAACTAACTAAGCTAGGAAAAAAAGTAAACCGCCTCGGGAAGAGAGCCCAATGCAATGTGTTCTCGGGTCTTGCTCGGAAGTGCACCACCATGCATAGGCTGCCTCTGTTTTCCTTTCTCTACTCCTCTCGAGGCTGCCAAAACCTCAGGATTGCTCCTCTGGATACTGGGGAATGCCATCGGCTGGGTAGAATGCCCACCGGCAGTGGAATGTGATCACTGGCCATTGGTGAAGCTATCGGCAGAGGGAGGATTGCCGGTCGGCACTTATCACTGCCGGTCGGCAGAAAGCTCCTGCAGAATCTGCAATTGACAGCAACAGAGGGCAAGGCAGAGCATGGCAATACAATTCAAGCAATGTATGCACCAATCATGTCCCCTATCATGTTTGTGACTCAAAAGGGCATGTGTCTCGATTCTCGGACCGCCAATCACGCATTTCCATGTATGATGGCCCAAAGAATCAAGTGTGTAACTTTCATGTCAAATGAACTGCAAACCAAACAAACGAACCAAGGCCCAATTCCTATCACCAAGTCAAGGAACAAGGCATGCATGCAAGATGCAATGCAACCTAGGCATGCAAGCTAAGGATGCAACATGGCATGGCAAGACACTTATGCAAGCATACAAGCAAACATGAGGCAATGCAAACTGATGAAAAGATGGACTTAGACATGATTTAGGCAACTCTAAATAGGCCTAAAATAGTGGCCAAAACCAAGGAATTGGGATCAAACATACATACACACATGCAAGTAAGTTGGACCAACACTTAGGCATTAAATAAGCAACTCTAAGGCACACTTGAAAAGGGATATCATGGACAATTAGCATGCAATGTAAGCTCTGAAAATCATGTTAAAACATGGTGCCAAACCAAGCAACAAGGCAAGCTAAACATGCAACAATGGTCCAAGCATTCAAGGCTCACCAAAGAGGCAATGGACTACACTTAGTACAACCACACATGGCAAGACTTAGGCAACCAAAAACAGAGTTTTAACACATGAAACTAAGCCCAAAAGACCAACTAGATAGCATCTAGATGGTTTGAATTTAAAGGCATGCATAAATGCTAAAACATGGAGCATGCAAGGCAAGCTTCCAAAGCTTCAAAGAGGCATCCAAGGCAAACATATGAGCATGTCAAAGGGACTGAAATAACATGTAGGGTGGTTCAAAACCACCGAAATGATGCAAGCAACACATACTACACATTCACATACTTGAAGCATACAAGCTCAAATACAAAGGAGCTATACTACGCATGCCAAGATCAACCCAAACAACTATGGACAGACCTAAAACATGCCAAGATCAAACCTTCACAAGGCTAAACCTAAAACATGCTAGAGCAAAGGCTAACAACCTAAGGCATATTAAGGCAATAACAAGGCATTACATGGTAGGTATGCTAAGTATGCATGGTGTACCAAAACCAACACACAACAAGGTTATATCATGGCATAATAAGCATGGAAAACAGCCAAGACATGATTAATACACACTCTAACATGATGCTCCCTCAAGAGGCCAAAAAGGTCCCTTTCAAGGACAACAAGGAGAGGGGGTGGCCCTCCCGTTTTGGAGACTTCAAGGCACCATCTCCGCCACTGAAATCTCTCAAGATTTCAGTGGTGAAGAGGCCCAAACACTAAAGTCTCGAAACTTGCACAAAAATAGCACAAAAAGGATCGTTACAAGGCTTAGGAGGGGTCAAACAAACCCAAACCACAAAACACTCTTAATAAACAATCAAGAGGGCTAAAAAATAGAACTTTTTTGTATTATACAATAAGCACAAAAATAGCTCTAAGATAGGTGGAAAAGCAATGCAAAAATGGGGAATAAAAGGGAAGTTTCTCACCCTTGTAGATCACCTTCACAAATGATGCTCCAACAGCCCTCCTTGGCTTGAATCCAGCTCCAAAACACCAAAACTAGCCCCTTAGAACCTCAGTAGCCAAAGGAAGGTGAAACACTAGGTGTTTGTGTGCAATAGTATGGACTAAAACACCTAGAACACAAAGAGAGAAAAAGAGAGATAGGAGATATGTATGAACCGTAACCCTAAAACCAGAGCTTCTCTCTGTGTTTTTCTCTCCAAAATTCTCTAACCCCAAGCAAGGGAGAGAAGGGTTCCTCTCATAGAAATCCCCCTTTCAAAGCTTACCAAACAAGCTTGCTTAGAGGGAAATCCCTCCATACACGTGTATGGAGGGAAGCAGAGTTGGTGCCAGCTATCACAGCTGGCACAAAATATCTACATAAAGTAGATGAACAGTAGTCGGCTACTCAAAATTGCCATTTTGAAAAAAATGAGTGCCGATCGGCAACAAATAGTGCCGACCGGCAATATATATTGCCGACAGAATCAAAATACCAGCCGGTGGCCTCTGGCCATGGCCGGTGATGTGTGGGGATGCCTCATAAGGCATTCCCTGCCCCTCCAAGGTAAAACACAAGTGTTTGGTGCAAAACCAGACACTAAACAGTCGAGTTCGGAGATCCTGAGGCAAGGCGCGTAGCCGAGACCTCCGGGAACTCCAAATGAACACAAACATGGATAATCACCAAGTGTTCCAATGGTGACGTCCAAGTCTTGAGGACGGTCAAAAATGGGGTGTCTACAGTTGCCCCTCTTTGACAGAACTCGAAAGTCATAACAATGACGGGAGTGAATGTCAAAGCCCAGAGACGACCCATTTTTGACAAGGCCGAAGACTTAGACAAACATGCAAGACAAACAAGGTATGCGCCCGAAGGCAGGGGCGAAATGCAAGACAATGCACGAAGCCGAGCATAACTTATGATCATGCAAAGAAAAGCTGTAACGAAATAAACATGCAACAGTCTTAAGCTGGCATACACCAAACTACACTACAATGCAGAAAGGATGCAAGAGAATTATGCAATTCTCAATACATCTCACTCGGAGGATACAATACCTATGCGGCTCGTCTGGTTGCACCAGCCTCAAATGAACCGTACATACAATATCGTGCCTGCAAAGAAAACAAACTTAACAGGTACAATATTGTTAGAAGCATGCATAGCAACGCAAGTGAAAAGTGCGTGACCATGCAAGAAGGTCCAAGGCCTAAGGCTAACGAAAGGGCTCAAACCATGGCTACACGAAGCAAGCCCCAAAGGGACAAGGGGGACCTAAAACAGTCCCAAATCAAGCTAAGGTGAGCCTAAAACATGCAATAACCAAAGCCAAAATAAGCCAAAACGGAGGGAAAAAATCATGAGGCATGGAAGGCCATCAAAGAGGTGTTACACTATACCTAATACAACGAAACATGGCACGATTTAAGCGACCCAAAACAGAGTTAGGACATGTCAAAATGAGCCCAAAAACCATCTTAGATGGCATCCTAATGATCTAAGCATGAAAGCATACGCAATGATCCGTTCAAGAAGCATAAAACACAAACCCTTTAAGACATTAATGGAGTGATAAGTGTAAGTTTATAGGCATGAAATATGGACTGAAATAACATTCTAAGTGATGCCAAACCACTGAAATGGTCCTGTGGGCTTCAACCCAATTGCATATGTCGTCCTTGACGGGCACATGTTGATAGCAGATCCTGTGTCAATTAACACCACAGGTATCCACTTCTCCCTACAATGGATATGGCCTGCGGGCCAAACCAAATCTTGCCTAGGAAGGGCATGTACACGTACAAGCCGCGTCTAACATAGAACGGTCCACTGAACTATGTTTCGACGAGAAAAGTATGGGCACATACCAGACCAAGCTCAATCATGGAAAGGCGTGAGCCATAAAGCTACAATGCAATATACATTATATGCAATGGAATGGAAATGCAATATAATGGATATGGCCTGCGGGCCAAACCAAATCTTGCCTAGGAAAGGCATGTACACGTACAAGCCGCGTCTAACATAGAACGGTCCACTGAACTATGTTTCAACGTGAAAGGTATGGGCACATACCAGACCAAGCTCAATCATGGAAAGGCGCGAGCCATAAATGGAAGGTGATGCAGTGAATGCATGCGATCTACAATGCAATATGCACTGGGATGGAAAAGATACGATGGATAAGGCACGTAGGCCAAACCAAATCTTGCCTAGGAAAAGCATGTACGCGTACAAGCCGCGTCTAACATAGAACGGTCCACTGAACTATGCTTCGACACGAGAAGTATGGACACATACCGGACCAAGCTCAACATGGAAAGGCGCAAGCCATAAAGCGGAGGTAATGCAATGAATGCATGCAAATTACAATGCAATATGCACTACGT
The DNA here is from genome assembly GCF_004153795.1 of Camellia sinensis. NCBI lineage: Eukaryota > Viridiplantae > Streptophyta > Magnoliopsida > Ericales > Theaceae > Camellia > Camellia sinensis. The sequence goes on from NW_021025439.1 coordinate 41,199, forward strand.
TCTAATGATGCATGACAATGCAACTATTTACGATGATGCATGACAATGCATGTTTTTTTTTGTTTTTGAAATGCAAATGATGTATAAAATGCATGTTGCATGGAATGCGCGACAACACGCGGCTTTAAGATGCACGGCAATGCAACTGAACTGTGCACATCAATGCACTAAAGGTTTTGCACCTTCCAAGGATTTAAGGTCTCCTAGACCGTGTATATACCTGTGCGGCTCGTCTGGTTGCACCAGCCTTGAATGAACCGTACATACAATATTGTGCCTGAAAAGAAAACAAACTTAACAGGTACGACGCGATTAACAATATGCATATTAATGTACTTGAAAATGCGTGACAACGCAAAGCAAATGGGAAGCATAACAATGCTGTGAAGGTACAGATACGTAAGTGGAGCATGCGGTCTACGCAGGCAACGAAATTGATTATGAGCGTGCGGTCCACGCAAGCCATGAAATTGAACATAAGCATGCGGTCTACGCAGGTAATGAAATTAACATGCGGTCTACGCAAGTAATGGAATTAACATGCGGTCTACGCAAGTAATAAATTTAACATGTGGTCTACGCAAGCAATACATGTGGTCTACGCAAGTAATGTAATTTGAGCAATCATGCGGTCTACGCAGGTAAAACATGCGGTCTACGCAAGTAATAAATTTAACATGCGGTCTACGCAAGTAATGCATGTGGCCTACGCAAGTAATGTAATTAACAATTATGCGGTCTACGCATGCAATACATGCGGTCTACGCAAGTAATGTAATTTGAACAATCATGCGGTATACGCAAGCAAAACATGCGGTCTACGCAAGTAATGAAATTGAACAAACATGCGGTCTACGCAAGTAATGAACTGAATAAATATGCGGTCTACGCAAGCAAAACATGTAGTCTACGCAAGTAATGAAATTGAACAATTATGCGGTCTATGCAAGCAAAATATGCGGTCTACGCAGGTAATGAAATTGAACAATTATGCGGTCTACGCAAGCAAAACATGCGGTCTACACAGGTAATGAATTTGAAAAAACATGCGGTCTACGCAAGTAATGAATTTGATTAATCATGCGGTCTACGCAAGCAAAACATGCGGTCTACGCAAGCAAAACATGCGGTTTACGCAAGTAATGAAATTGAACAATTATGCAAAATGCAATGAGATGCGCAAAACAGCGCGATGCGTTAGACAACGCGAATGCACAAAACAGTGCCATGGTTTGCAATGCACAAGACAGTGCGATCGACTTGAAATGCACAAAACAGTGCGATCGATTTGAAATGCACAAGACAGTGCGATTGATTTGAAATGCACAAAACAGTGCGATTGATTTCAGATTCACAAAACAGTGCGATTGATTTGAAATGCACAAAATAGTACAATTGATTTGAAATGCACAAAATAGTGCGATTGATTTGAAATGCACAAGACAGTGCGATTGATTTGAAATGCACAAAACAGTGCGATTGATTTGAAATGCACAAAACAGTGCGATTGATTTGAAATGCACAAGACAGTGCGATTGATTTGAAATGCACAAGACAGTGCGATGATATGCGATACACATGGGACAACTTTTGAGCTTTTGTAAAAGCTAAAAGGATATAAAAAGGATACACCTTGCACGAATTCGAGTGCCACGCATGGAAGACACGATCCGAGGTCACAACGAAGGCCAATTGAGCGTCGAAAATGCACTGTTTTGCACTGTTTTGAGCACTAAAGGCCCTGGACCGCACACATAACTCAAACAATGGTGTAGGAGGCTCCAAAATCACTGTAGGAGGTCACCGGATTCCCACCGGCCATCAAAATGTATCACCGGCCGTCCACCGGCTGCAAAATAATTTCATCGGCACAATATTCTGCCAGCCGGCACAAAATGTTGCCGACCAGCAAAAAGTTCCTGAGTCGGGGCAGATTCGACATTTCACCATGGGTGTTTTAAAATAGGGTTTCTAAACCCTATTTCTCACTTCCTCCTTCGCCGAAATTCCACACCCTCTCTCTCTAGAGTGTTTTCCTCTCTTCTTTTCTCCGTTTCTTCGCGTTCTACGCCCGTTTCGTCGTCAGATTCGCGATTTTCTTCGCGTTTCGGACATTTTCAACCGAACTAATCTTTGTTTCGGTGCCTCTTTTGCCGTTCCCACCTTTTTGGGGTTTGTTCCCCTCACTTTCCTCTTGATTTCCATACCCTTTTCACATCCCGGCCTTTTCGGCCATTTTCAACCTTCTCGGGGGTTGACTTTTCGGTTGACTTTCCATATTCTAGCCCAGTTTTCCTCATTCCGGCTATTTTCTCATCATTCTTGACATGGCCGATGATATTCCACAGGGCGGGACTCCCCCGGATCACGAGATGGATCCCGGGGTTGAGCTTCTCCCGCTGAGTGTCCGCTCGTTCGACCCGGCGACCTACCGGCCGGCGATTCATGTGCTACCTCCTGACGGACTTCGCCAGTTTCGGAGCTTCGAGAGGCACGTGCCACCCGAGCTATTATTGCGTGAGCCTACCTCCCACCTGTCCTTTGGCGCTTCCGAGGTAACTCTCTTTTCTTTGCTTTACTTTCTGCAATGTAGGATACAAAACTGTCGTAGCTAGTTGTGCTCTTTAACTGCTTTAGCTCAGATACCCTGTATACTGTAGTTGATTGTAAACATACGTGCAACTGATATCTTTTTAGGACTGACACCTGCAAACACACTGCACTAGCCCTGAATCACCCGAACACACGGCGCTCACTGTATTTCACTGCATACCCACTGGTACCCAATATTTACTTGAGTCTGAACATATGCACACATGCTATACCGTACTGAACCACCCGAACATGCTGACGCATCACACGTTGCAGTTCACTGTAAGCACACCGGCACCCGATATTTGTTTAAATCTGTTAAACTTGCACGCATGCTACATCTGCCCTGAACCACCCGAACACGCTGACACATCACACGTTGTAGTTCATTGTAAGCTTCTTAAAACTGCATTTTGAATATTGCCTTGCAATTGTTGCTTTTGATTACAGGGGGATTCCCATACTATCCGCGGGTATGGGAACACCGGCGCCCGGGACTGGTATGCCGAGCTTCCCGATGCGGTTCGCCACATCGTGGACCAGGCAGGCTTCGGCGCTTTCTGCAGGGGACTATCCAGACTCACGACCTGCAGGCCCTTGCTCGCCGTTCTAGTGGAGAGGTGGTGGGACACCACCGACTCGTTCCATTTGTCTGCGACGGGAGACATGACGATGACTCCCTATGGTTTCTCGATGCTCACAGGCATCAGGGTAGGGGGTGATCCGATCCCCTTTGATACTGACATGGATGAGTGGACTGCCGCTCAGACCTATCTGCTTGGTGAGGTGCCACCTCTCGCCCGTCCAGGCTTTGTTCGTTACTCCTGGTTCGAGGTGCAATTCAGGGTCCAGCCCGTGTTGGTGGAGGAGGCACAGATGACTCAGGAGGCCGTGGAGAGGTATGCGCGCGGCTTCCTCATGTTCCTGCTGGGGACGACCATTTTTGCCGACCGGGCGAACACCGCACCCCTCTGCCTGCTTAGTGCTTTGGTGGACGTTAGGCAGATCTTGCACTATGATTGGGGTGGCACTGCTCTGGCCACACTCTACGGGTATATGAGCTCGGCTTCCCGTGGCAGCGGACAGTTGCTCGGAGGCTACTGGCGTGCTTGGGAGGTACGTTTCTTTCCCGCTTTTCATTTTCGCTTCTCTATCTTCTGTACTTTGTACTGTATTCTGTATTGCACATACTGTAGTCTGCTTTTCACTAACTGTATACTGCACACGCGGCACACACATACACTCTGCTTTACACTGACTGTACACTGCTCACACTGTACACTATACAATACACCGCACAACACACGGCCCTGTCATTTCTGCTTTATTCTGTATTTTGCTTTATCTGATAGTCATATTGATGTTTCCTCTGCAGTTGTGGGTTTATGCCTACTTTCCCAGGCTTGCACCCGTGCCAATCACGGAGACCCCCCTCGTCATCCCGTTCTCACGACGCTTCGACGGGAGATGCGTGCGGAGGCCACGAAAGACATTTAGCTTCTTTCGCCGCTACTTCGACACTATCACCCCTGCTGAGGTATGTTTTACTTCAGAATTTATCTAAGCTTTGCTTTTCGTTGCATACTTCAATAACGATAGATAACAAACTGTATGTCACTTTCAGATCACTTGGCAGCCTTGGGCTCCGTTGCCGGCGACGATTCGGGACCGATTTGCCGGTGCTGTGGAGACCTCGCGTTTTCGGATCTTACTGGAGGGCCCGGTCTGTCGGGCTTGGTACCTGGGTGAGCATTTCCTACGCTAGACCCTAGGGTTACCAGAGCAGATAGTCCCGGTTCACCCTCCTGAGGACATGAGGGAGACCGAGATGCTCACTACCGAGCAGATGGCCGATTATACTATCGGCTGGGAGGCGACCCGCTTCAGAGGCATCGGCGACTACAGAGAGTACGTGCAGACGTACATTATGCGGTCTCTGAGAGGCGTCCGTCGAGCTGAGGGAGCTAGGCCCGTGGCGCCAGCAGTAAGGACAGGAGCAGGAGCTTCAAGGAGGGCTCGAGTCCGTGGTAGGGGCGGAGTTCAGGGAGGACGGGGGACCGGTTGGCCTGCTCTGCCCACTTTACTGACATACAGAGGGCAGGATGGGGCGACCTACCAAATCCCCTTTGCTCCTCCCCCGGCTGGTCATGAGTTAGCTGGCATCCCCGACTTGCCTCCGGTATGTATTACTGCATTTTTGTACAGTCATTTCATTTCAGTTTATTTGATATTCCATAGAATATTGATGCATCTGATACTTTTGCAGGCTTCTTCTGAGTACACCCAGCAGTCATTGGAGATGAATGCCTCCATGATGGGGATGCTACAGCGGACCTTTAATCTCCTAGCCCTCTACAGCATTCCGGTATGTTCTTCTGATCACAGCCTCAAATCACTCACAAGCTGATTCACGTAATCTGATGCATGGCACGACGCCTGATACACTGATCTCACAGCGTGTGATACACTGCATACACTGCATTCTACACTGTACTCTGCACTGATAAACTACTCACGGCATTCATACATTGTACTCATACACTGCATTCTGCATTGGTAGATTGTCCATGGCATTCACACACTGTACTCGTACACTGCATTCTGCACTGACAAACTGTCCACAGTATACTGATGCATTTGCCTTTTATGTACTTTTTTAGCCTCCCTTCCAGATTCCCGTGGTAGGAGGTGCTCCAGCTGGACCTTCCGTCCCCGCCCGAGGGAGAGATGAGGAGGGCAGAGTATTCCCCCGCACCAAGGCGGGGTACACTCATGTCGGGAGTAGTTCGCGGGCTCTCGTCCCTGATGATGACGACGATGAGGATGACGAGTCGAAGGCGGAGGCAGAGTCGGAGGCGGAGTCATTGGAGGAGGAGACCGGAGGCGGTTCTAGCTCGGGCTCTGATGACGATGCTGATGATGCTCCTGGACCTTCGTCTAGGAAGAGGACTAGGACAGACCGATAGCCCTCGGAGTCGCTTGACATGGATACAGATTTTTGTTGTTTTTTCCTCTTTCTTGTACTTTTCCTTTTTGTTGGTAGTTAGGATATTCTGTACTGCCGCAGGCAGATTTTTGTTTTCCAAAACTTGTGTATTTGAAAAAGATAGATAATGAAATGAACAAACTTTTTTGCTTAAAAAGTGTTACATTTACATATCTCATGCATTGCATCGCATCACACCATATTACACCTCGATGTGAATGGAATTGACCTATTGTCTGAAAAATTGAGCACTTGCACGGTAATAATCAGATAACTAAATAGCCAACAGCAAAATAACCCAAGCAACCCACTGCCTGATTCTGGACACGCAGCCCTTACTCTACTGGGGATTAATTTGCATACAGCTCGTAACACAGCATTTGGTTCATTCTGCACTCAGCAAACTTTAAACAAAACAGCCCAATCTGACAAGACGGCCTTCAAAGGTGAAACCGGCTAGGGTTGAAACATGCTCGGATGCCCCAAATTTTCCCTTCCTTCTTTTGGTTCGCCCAAATGTAGAGAATGGCACAACATTCTGAGCATAAACGATTTTTGAACTTAAATAAGGGTTTTCAACCGGGGTATCGAGCCTACAACTGGACACAGCGGGGAGGACTCAACAAAGGTACACGACCTAAACACAATGAGACACGCTCGGAAGAAACCTAAAGCAAAGGTTGAGGTAAACAAAACAAAAGATACGACATACAGACGCGTTAACGAAGGCGGGGGACCTCGAATCACGAGGAGCCAGTTCTATCTGGGTATAGTTTCCCACCCTTTTCTCATTTGTGATTCTCACATCACTCTGGCACTCAAGCTCGGTTTTTCTCTCAAAACCCTTTGGCTCGCTTTTTCTCTCAACTCACACCTCTCTATTCTTTATTCTCTCATTTTTCGTCCCTCCCGAAGGTGATTAATGAATGAATAGGAAGTTGCGGGTTCATGTCCGATGCCGTTAGCTCACAGCTATTTCTTCTGGTGTGTAGAATTTCCTCCTGGCAAGTATGTTGATGACGGGGGAGGGGAGACAGAACGCCTGGCTCAACTGTGCCCCTGGTTCATCACTTTGACCATTTTTTACTTTCGCTTTCTACTAAAATGGTTTTGATCAAAATGAGAGTCGGATTAACGTACTTGTTTGATTTTTGGTTTGAAGACCATGCAAGTTAGGCTGTAAGCACTGAAAATTTTCCTCTTTGGGTCCAGGAAAATGGTCCAGTTTTGGAAAATGGAATAGTTTTTCGAGAAAATAGTCAACCTCAGTAAAAATTTTCAAAAACTATTTTACAAACAGTCAATGCTCGACGAGCATGGAACTTACTCTTTGAGATGCGCAACCTCGGATCGGAGGCAATGGGAAATTGCCCCTGGCTTAAAGGGGGTGGATGGCAATGGAAAGTTGCCCCTGGTTTGAATGGCGGCTTACGACGACTCGCGGCAACGGAAAGTTGCCCCTTGTTTGGATGGTGCCGCAGCAGTCCGCAAACAGTCTTCATTGGTGGTGGTCGAACTCTTGGACACAGAGATGACGAAGACGGTCACAACAAATATATGGACATAGTCGCCTTGGAGGTGTTGGCGGCTGGACTTTGGGATGAAATCGAAACCATTGTATGGACTGAGACGCTATGAAAGCGTTGGGGGTTGGACTTCATGATGAAGTTGCCTACGTATCCCAAACATGGGAATCAAGCCTTACGTAGTTCCGGTTAAGGTACACTCGGGT
>NW_021025439.1:48533-65633 GCF_004153795.1 Camellia sinensis
GGGCAATGACATGTCAACAACAATAGGGCTCCACTCTGATATAGCGACCTATTCCCCTGGCGAAAGTGGAGGAAAAGTGGAAGAACAAGGTAGTGGGTAGACGACATCGATCCTTATAAACGCCTTCTGTGGGCTGTTGAGGCTTTGAAAGCCGAAGAACTGAACATAACAGCAAGTGCTTGGCAGTTGTTCAAAACTGTGTGAATGACAACTTTTCGTCAGCCTAGAATGAGAGCCAATTCGAACAACAAAAGGGAAATGCGAGAAGGACCGTCCGTACCAGAAACGATCCTTAGCTCTAATCTTGCACTCGAAGAGATCAGCAAAACCAAGCCAGCACCTGCCGACTCCCTTTGCTAGTGCATCAGCAAAAATCCACAAACCTCGAAGTACCAACCCCGAGGTCCAGGGTCTTCATGCCCTCTATATGCCTTTGTCCAAGGCTCTTTCAAATCCTTGTTGAAAAAAAGGCCATCTTCAACCCCTCGAGCTCGATCTCTCCTGGTCATCTTCTGCCGCAGTCAATGTGCTCGCCTACTCAGTATGTGCCTTACATCACAAACCGTCCATAGCAACTGATAATTGCTTTCGTCCTTTGCCAGCGAAGTACAAGATTTTGATTGACAATGAGGTCATCAATCGCACCAAGCTCAGCAAAGTCCTATCAATGCACTGGATCAGTGAACTTGGGGGATAGTAACGTGGTTAATATGTGAATCAGGAGATGTAACCACCCTGCGGGTGGCGCTCAGTTTACTCCAGATGTGGCGTATGCGCACGCACGTTTTGAGCATTGTGCGAATGCTAGTTTCTTGTACTTCCTGACTTGGGGTATTTGGGTCAGTCTTGTTTGTGTTGGTATAGAGTCAGCCTTTTTGTATTGAGTTAGTAGCGGTCTGTTCTTGGTTAATCGAGTCCAGTCTGTTTTGTAGAGTCGGGTCGATTTCGGGGGTGTTACCTCGGACATCACTTGCTTGTTTTTGGTATTTGTCTTTTCACTTTCTTTTTGACGTCTATTTCTGCATGGAGCTAGTATGCACTCAGAAGATTTGAAAATGAAACATAACAAGTGATTTTCACACTTTTTTAGTTTGTTTCTGCCTGGAAGCCGGTTTGTGCCAGAAGATCTGAATGAAACGGCAGTGCTTTTCACTTACTTTTTTGTGCCTTGAAAATCGTTGCATTGACCTAAGTTTTTCCAAAAAACCTTTTTTACACTGGCGATGAAAAACGAAGAGGAAAGGAATTCCTCGGAATTTGCAAGATTTGATCAATTGAGAGAAAAGAGAGACATGCAGAGCCCCTTAATGAATGAGATCATGTTTGTTAATGTGAGTACTAAGAAGGATACTAGGCTTGATCCAGATTGTTTTACATTGTCTTCAGCGCGAGCGACTATCGCTTTCATAAAAGATTTCAAAATGTTTTGCCGTCGTCCTGTGGAAGACCTGTGTGGAATCGCTCTTGAGATTGTGCAGCATAGGATCGCTCTCTAACCTCGATACTCAAGCCCTTTTTTTGCTTTAAAAAAAACCCCCCTTTGAAAAAAAAAACCCCTTTTAAAATTTCCAAAGAAAAAAAAAAATGGTTACCCCCCCAAAAACGGTCAACCCAACAATGTGAGGCTTGTGTGGCCAGATTTGAAGCAGCCCACGAACTACGGGGCAAGAAGGTTAGACGTCCGTCAGAAAGAAGCTTTGCAAAGCTAGATCAGAAGCAAGCTTGAACTAGGGGTTACATAAAATGTCAGATCTGCTCGATCAGAGTTAAATTGGGACATTTTCCTCTCTCAAGCTAACGAAGATCGGCAAAGAATGCCAAATCCCAGAAGGGAGAAAGAAGAAAGTTTTGGCCGAAGGACAATTGAGTTCTATCACAACCCCTGAGAGGGAATTTAGACCCGGCTGGGATAGACTTCTACGTCATCAGCAACAGCAGCCATTCTCCTGGATTCATATGGCTTTGAGATCTCAAACCGATCAACATGGACAAAGTTTACACTTTTACCCTTGAGAGGCTCGCTGGGTGAAAACCCAGAAGGACGACCCCAGGAAAAAAGTTAGAGCAAGAAAAAAGAAGTAAAAATGAAAAGAAAAAGCAAAAAGAACCAAAAAGAAATAAAGAAAAGATGGAAAAAATTATGAAAGAATGAACAAAGAAAAGAAAGAAATGAAAAATAAATAAAAGAAAAGAAAGAAAACAAAGCTCGCAAGGTTGAAACCCGGAAGGGCAGCCTTGGCAAAGTTAGAGCGTAAAAGGAGAGGTTAATACCCGAGTGTACCTTAAACGCTGGAACTACGTCAGGCTTGGTTTCCCATCTTTGGGATATGTATGGAAACTTCGTTCTGAAGTTCAGACCGTAAAACAGTTCAAATTCCAACTGTCCTGTCTAATGAGAATTGAACGGGTCATCTTTGTCTTCGCTGTATCTGATGTTTTCGGTGGTGATTGTCCAATATGAGAAACTGATTACAGTGTGCTGCAGTGCTATTCAACAAGGGCCAAACTTTCTGTTGCCGTGCGATGTCATTTAGACAAGGGGCAATTTTCCATTGTTTTGGATCTGGGGTTTGTGTATCTCAAGAGTAATTCTGCGTTGGTCGAGCAGTGGCCATTTGTAAAAAACGTTTTTTTGGAGAATTTTTACTGAGGTTGACTAATTCTCTGAAAATTATTCCATTTTTTCCAAAAACTGGACCATTTCTTAGACCAAAAAAAGTAAAATTTCAGTGGCTCACAAACCTGATTTTGCATGATTTCAAATCAGAAAATCGCATAAGGCATGTTAATATAACTCTCATTTTTGTAATAAATTGTTTTAGCCGAATCAAAAAAAAAAAATTGTCAAAATGAAGTTCTAGGGGCATAGTTAAGTTAAGGTTTTCTGTCTTTTCCCCTTGTCACATGCTTGCCGGAAAGGGCACCATAATTCGCCAGAAACAAGGACACAACTAAAGCTAACAGCAAAGGGCCGAAAGTATCTCATCCTCCAAAGCAACGAAGGTATCAAGTTAAGTTGGCGAACCACGAATTGGAAAAGGAGCAGGATATTCCACTTCCTTATTCGAAAAGGTCCTGGTCAATCCGAACTGGCCAAGGGCGTCGTCACCGATGTCAGTTGTAGATTTGCTACACACCAGTTGTTAGCGCAAGTAACCCCATACTGTGAGAGAGTTCACTGTTGTGAGGCAGAAGAAGAAGATCTAAGCAGAATACTAGGAGCAAGAGCCCACAAATTTCTGTTTAATCAAATTCAACCACCCAGGGGGAAGGGATAAAAAATAAAAGAGATTGAAAGAATAGAGAAGATGTGCGTGAGAGAAAATTGAGGAAAAGGAATTTTCAGAAAAAAAGAGTTGAGTGCCAAGTGTGTTGAGAACACAAATGAGAAAAGAGTGGGAAAACACTATCCGAAGAAACAAGCTCCTTGTGCGTATTTTTTGAGTTCTTGTGTTTTGTTGTGTTTTTGTTTTGGTCTCGTTCTTGTTTTGAGCGCTCCAATAGATATAGTTATGGTGTTTACCTTGTCTTTCCCTTTTTGTTGAGTCAATGGTACGTTGTGTTCAGTCGTAGGCTCAATACCCGTTAAGAACTCATTTTCAAATTTCAATATTATATAATAAAATTCATCTTGTGCTTCCAAGATGCCGTGTCGGTTCTTTACATGTAATGCAAACTGTAGACACCCCATTTTTACCGTCCTCAGACTGGACGTCACATTGGAACACTTGGTGAATTATCGATTGTTTGTGTTCGTCTTGAGTTCCCGGAAGGTCTCGGCTACGCGCCTTGCCTCAGGATCTCCGAATCGACTGTTTAGTGTCTGGTTTTGCACCAACACTTTGTGTTTTTGCCTGGAGGGCAGGGAAATTGCCTTGTGAGGCATCCTCACACACACCGGCCATAGGCCAGAGGCCACCGGCTGGTAATTTTGTTCTGTTCGGCAATATATAATTGCCGGTCGGCACTATTGTTGCCGGTCGGCACTTCATTTTTGTCAACAATGGAAAATTTTTGAGTAGCGACTACTGTTCATTCCTACTTTTACTAGATATTTTTAGTCCAGCTGTGATAGCTGGCCACCAACTCTGCTTCCCCCCTACACGTGTTGGAGGGATTTCCCTCTAGCAAGCTTGTTTGGTAGCTTTGAAAGGGGGAATTTCCTATAAGAGGAGCCTTCCTCTCCTTTCTTGGGTTTAGAGAAATTTGGAGAGAAAAACACAGAGAGAAGCTTGGTTTTAGGGTTAGGGTTCATCACAATATCTACCTACTGCTCTTTTTTTCTTTCTCTTTTGTGTTCCTACGGGTGTTTAGTCCATACTATTTTTGCAACACAAACACTTAGTGTTTCACCTCCTTTGCTACTGAGGTTCTAAGGGGCTGGTTTTGGTGTTTTGGAAGCTGGATTCAAGCCAAGGGAGGAGCTGTTGGAACGCATCATGTGAAGGTGATCTAAAGGGTGAGAAACTTCCCCTTTTTCCCCATTTTTGCATTGCTTTCTACCTATCTAGAGCTGTTTTTCTGTGGCTTTATTGTATAAGTACAAAAAAAGTTTTTTTTTTTATCCCTCTTGATTGTTTAATAAGAGTGTTTTAGTGGTTTGGCGTTGTTTTGACCCTCCTAAGCCTTGTAAGGCTTCTTATATTGTGCTATTTTGTGGGCAAGTTTTCGAGACTTGGTGTTTGGGCCTCTTCACCACTGAAGATCTTGAGAAGAATTTCAGTGGCGGAGATATGGTGCCCTTGAATCTCACAAAGGGGAGGGCCCACCCCCTCTCCTTGTGTCCTTGAAAGGGAACCTTTTGGCCTCTGAGGGAGCATCAATGTTTAACGAGTTGTTTTGTATTGCAATCAGTCTTGGCTGTTTTTGCCAATGCTTATTATGCCATGATATAACCGTTGTTGTGTGTTTTTGTTTTTAGTACACCATGCATACTTAGCATACCTACCATGTAATGCTTGTTTTGCTAATATGCCTTAACGGTGTTAGCCCTTTGCTCTAGCATGTTTTAGGTTTTTAGCCATTTAAGGTTTTGTGCTCATTTTGCCATGTTTTTTAGGTCTGTCCATAGTTGTTTGGGTTGATCTTGCAGATGCGTAGTATAGCCTCCTTTGTATCTTGAGCTTGTATGCTTCAAGTATGATGAGTGTAGTTGTGTTGGCTTGCATACATTTCGGTGGTTTTCTGACACCACCCCTCACCATGTTATTTTCAGTCCCTTTGACATGCTCATCATGTTGCCCTGGGATGCCTTCTTTGAAGCTTTTCTGAAGCTTGGCCTTGCACTGCTCCATTGTTTTCGGCATTAGCATGCTTTAATTCAAACCATCTAGGATGCTATCTAGTTGGTGCTTTTTGGGCTTAGTTTCATTGTTTCAAACTCTGTTTTTGGTTGCCTAGTCCTGCCATGTGGTGGTTGTACTAAGTGTAGTCCATTGCTTCTGTGAGGTGGAGCCTGAATGCTTGGCCATTGGGCATGTATTAAGCTTGCTCTGTCTGCTTGGTTTGGCACCAATGTTTTAACACATGATTTTCAGAGCTTATGGTTGCATGCTAATTGTCCATGCATATCCCTTTTCAGTGTGCTTAGAGTTTGCTTATTCATGCCTAAGTGTTGTCCAACTTACTTGCATGTGTGTATGTACTGTATTGATCCCAATCCTTGGTTTTTGGCCACTGTTTCTTTGAGGACTATTTAGAGTTGCTAAATCATGTCTACGTCCACCTTTTTACTCAGTATGCATTGCCTCATGTTTGCTTGTAATGCCTTGCATAAGTGTCTTGACATGCCGATGTTGCATCCCTTAGCTTGCATGCCTAGTTGCATTGCATCGTTGCATGCATGCCTTGTTCCTTGACTTGGTTTATAGGAATTGGCCTTGGGGGGGGGGGGGGGGGTTTCGTTTGTTTGGTTGCATTCATTTGACATAAAGTTGACACACTCTTGATTCTTTGGCATCATACATGGAAATGCAGTGATTGGCGGTCTGAGAATCGAGACACATGCCCTTTTGAGTCACAACATGATTAAGGGGACTATGATTGTGCATACAGCCTGAATTGTATTGCCATGCTCTGCCCTTGCCGCTCTGTTGCTATACATTGCCAGATTCTGCCAGGAGCTTTCTAACCGACCGCAGTGATAAGTGCCGACCGGTCAATCCTCCCTCTCGCCGGATAGCTTCACCAATGGCGCGGTGATCACATTCCACCTGCCGGGTGGGCATTCTACCTAGCCGATGGCAATTGCCCCATATCCAGAGGAGCAATCCTGAGGTTTTGGTTCAGACCTCCCAGAGGAGTAGAAGAAAGGAAAATAGAGGCAGCTATGCAATGGTGGTGCATCTTCGAGCAAGACCCGAGCACACATTGCAATTTGGTTCTCTTCTGGCGTGCGGTTTACGTGTTTTTCCTAGCTAGTTAGTTTGTTAGCTAATTAGGCAATTTGTATATTGAATTAGCTTGTAGGTTAATTTATCTGTATTATTCTTTTGGTCACTTCCGAGCGAGGGCGAATCTTAATAAGTGTGGGGTGAAGTGTGTGAATGCCTTCCAAACCCCATTCTTTCTCCTTTTGATTTACCTACTTATGATGGTAGATTAGGGCATGTTTAGATTAGCAATAACTTTATGCTACGCATGTACATCCTACATTTGTTTCGCATGCACCGGGCTCGTAAATCACCGTAACTGCATTGTATTTCAATTCCAAATTGAATACGTGCATCATTGGTTGCATTTCACATCCAGTTATAGGTTAGCCGAAGCTATCTAACTTGCTTCCCTGCATGTGTTGCACTTAGTCAACTTGACATGAATAGGATCCACGCATGCGTTGCTAATAGTTTATTGTTTTGGCACGGAGTACGATGTAAGTATTTATGCTTTAGCAATATCGCATGCGTGTGAATGTTAACAATCATATCATGTTTACATGTGGTTTAGATCTGCTTCAAATGTGATAGACTGTTTGAATGCCTGTGGGTGAAGGTTGGATTGGTTTGAAGTTGGGGAAACAAACTCGTTGAAATTCATATTTTAGTCTACTTGCGAGTAGCAAATTCCAAAACATTTTCCAAAACAAACGAATGCAAATGCTTATTTCCACATTAGGCACATCTAGTCTATACTTGTTTGCTGTGCGCATAATATTAGTACTTCTAGCTAATAACTAGAATCAGAACAACATAACGTTTCAAAATTGGATATCACGGTTAGTAGAGAGCTGATCTCGATCGGGCGAGAGGGGGCTCCTCATAGCTGACCTTCCCAATTCGTACATAGCTCCCGAGTCGAGACAACTCCCAGGTGAATGACGGACATGTGGACCCTTCGGCACGAGTCCAGGGTTTCCTATTCCCCCATAAAAAAAAATATTTAGGTGGCGACTCTGTATCTGGCAAAGCATCCATTTTGACACTCTTTTCAAAAAATCTGTTTCTCAAAACGATTTGCAGATTTGGACTCTTGGTTCAAGATTAAGAACGCGTGACACAAATCGAGTCCGAGCTATAAATGACCGCCCAATACGAACAGAACGGGACTCACTCCGGGCGTTCGGGGACGCGTCTACAGTTTTTCTGGCGACTCTGCCATGGGGATGTTAGAGAGCTTGACTCGAAACACGTGATATCCTACTTTTTGATTTCATTTATGTGTCTCTTTGCATTGCATTTGCATTGGTGCGCCTAGGACCATCCGTGTTTGCCATCTGCCTTCCTTGAACGATTTGCCGGAGGCTTGTCTGTCAAGAGCATGACCATAAAGGCTGACCGGTTTATGGGCTCTGACAGTATTGGGAACACAAATCCACCTGGTTTTTAATCGGGGCACCTTTTCGATCCATTCAACTAGTGCATATTCGGATCCAATAGTGACCATTGCCAAGTTAGGACATGCTGCTTACCCATTGTTAGGTTGTTTGAAGATGCTGCGTGCATAGTGGAACCCTAGCTCCTGACAAAAATAGGACAGGGAAACCCTAAGCCCCATCATAGGGGTTGTTTTTTGGCTCTCTTTACTTGCTATGTGCTTTTAGAGTATATCTCTACAGGGATGTACATATCAGTTTGCAAAGTTGAGTATCCGAACTGAGGACATCCAGTATGCAGTGTCAGTTAATGAGAATCAGTTATCATCGGGTATCGGTTCAGTTTTGGGACAGTGATTTCTGGGAAACAACGATCAGCCGTAGAGTAACAGTGTTGCAGCTACACCCGTTGTTTGATCTGTTTGGGCTGAAATCTGTTTGTTGTCTCTTGGGTCAGTTCGGACAGCTGGTACATGAATAAGCTAGTGGACTCCCCCTTACTGAGGCAGGACTTATGATGGCATAATTCCGGAAGAGATCGTGATTATGACGGATGCATTGGAGCAAGGGATCAACTCTGCAAAAAGTGAGGCAACCTTGAATTGTGTCACATCACCCAGGTCGCCTAGTTTGCGCACCTGGTTGGGGCCCCCAACTATACCAAGGCTCACGAGCCCTACTAACCATTTGACTATGGGGATGATAGGTGATCTCCAGAGGTCTGTGGCGGATCTTGCCTACGAAATGTCCATGCTTTGCTCACCTCCAGCCGCACCATATCCTGGAGTTTTGTACCCCAGGAACCCCCGCTGTTCGCGGCGATGTGAATCGAACTCTAGCCAAGCCGGACGATGGCCTCCAGCTATGGTAATGACATGTCAACATCAACCCCAGACCCTCGTCAGGCTGAGGCCAGGGGAAAAGACAAAATGAAGGTAGATGCCGATGCCCATTAAACAAACTGTTGCGGCAAGTCGAGGATTTGAAGGCAGGAGGGAGAACAAGCAATAGGTATCACGTCAGTTGTGGCAAAACTAATGGAGGATGCTTTCCCCACTCACTGAGGGTGGTTCAAGTCAGTCGGAAAATCGGGATGGCCCGCGTCATGGCCAGAACAGTTCTCGCTATCCCGCCCCCTAGCACCTGGGAAAGATTAGAAAGCTAAGGCACGCCTGCCGACCCTTTTGCTTGTGCGGCTAGTTAAGGAGCGCTCAGAACCTCCAAAGTACCTACCCCGGAGGCGCGGCCTTTCATGCCTCTCTACAATGCCTCTGTCCGGCACTTCAAGATCCTTGCCCGAGAGGGGACAACCTTAACCTTGGAGCCTTGTCCTCTCCCGAAAGAATCTCCCGCTACGCATGATGCTGGCTTCAGATACTGCGCGTTACCACCCAGACAGGACCATGCTACCGACAATTGCTTCCGCCTCCGTCAATGAGGTGCAAGATTTCGATTGACAACAAGGTTAAATCCCTCCCCGCCCACCTCAGCCAAGTCCGTTACCACCATCAGTTAATTGGATTTTTGAGGAACAGATACACTGCAAGTATGTGACAGAAAGTGACCATTCCCTCGCGTATGGCATTTGGGGTATATTTTGATGTGGCGTCTGGCAAACGCATTTTTTGAGCATTTGTGAATTAGCTTTGTAAATTCTGGTTCTTGGGTATCGAGTCAGTCTTTTAGTTTTGAGTCTGTCTCTTTGCTTGAGTCAGTCTTTTTTGTTAAGGGTTCTGTCTGTTGTAGCAAGTCAATCCCCTTTGTATAGAATACCAGGTGATCCGGGGTTGTTGCCTCGAACACCAGTTTTTTGTCTATTTGTAATTACGCCTGTTTTTGTTTTTGAGTCCCTGTTTCTGCGAGGGGCCAGTTAACACCAACAAAGCTGAATGAACAAGTTGTTTGCTATCTCACTTTCATGCTTGCTTTTCAGTATAAGATGCCAGAGAATTTGATTAGGGCCTGACAGTAACATCTCGGCCTGCTCTGCACTGCAAGCCAACATTGCATTAACCTAAGTTTTTCAAAAAAAAAACCTTTTTAACCTGACGGTGATAAAAACAAAGAGGAAGGAATTCTTGGGTTTGCAAAATATTTGATCATTTTGAGGGAAAGAGGGCATGCTAAGCCTTTTTTACGAATGAAATCATGCTTGTCGCGTGAGTCTGATACAGCGATCCTGGCTTATCCAGATTGGTCCCACATACTCTTCGGTTCGCGAGCCAATTTAAATCGCTTTCGCTAAAACTTTCAAAAACAAATGTTTTACGCAGCCCTGTGAGGACCTGTGTGGGATCGCTCTTGAGATGGTGCAGACTAGGATCGCTCTCAGCCTCAAGATCTCGACCTGTTTGTTCTCGAACCTCGAACTCATTCGGACCATTCAAACAGTCAACTGTCAGTAGGAGCCCTGTGACCAGTTTTGAAGCACCCTTCGAGCAGAGGACGCCAAAGCCGAATCAAACGAGTAGATCTCACCAAGAAGAGTTATGGATGCAAACAATGATGGATTCTTCGCGAATCAGTGGCAACAGTCGTTCTCCTAGACAACAGGAGAGGTTTCACTCCAAAAACCATTTGGCATGGACTTGTTACAACTTTTACCCTTTGCAGAGGCTCGCTGGGCTGAAAACCTGGAAACGGGTGACCCGAGGCAAAAAGTTAGAGCAAGAGGAAAATACAAAAAAGTAAAAAGTAAAAAAAAAAGAAAAAGCAAAAAGAAAAGAAAAGAAAAGAAAAAAAATACGGAAAAGAAAAGGAAAGGAAATGAACAAAAAAAAAAAGACGGAAAAAAGAAAGCTCGTCAAGGTCGAAAACAGCTCGCAATCGGCACCTTGGCAAAAGTAGAGCCTGAAACAGTGAAGGTTAAAATCTAATCAAAAGCTTGTTCTACAAAATCCTGATGAAGCTTTTCACATCGCTAGGTATTTTCACACTTGGGTTTTTGTTCACCAGGGAATATACGGGATATCATATAGGGCAGTGATCCGGTAATGAGAAACTATAGCAGTACATTCGTCGGGGAGGAGATGATGCTTTAACGTATTAGTGTAAGCCAATGCATACTTGTTGTCACACGTGCTCTTTAACGTGTTGAGGATTGACGATAGTGTGTCGCATGATCGTCGAGGTCCTAATTAGCGCAAAAAAATCAGCTTCGGGTGTTAAATGGGTGTTTACGATAAAACGTAAACGCAAATGGACGAGCGTTTGTAAGAGCATACGAGAAGAGCCGTAGTACTGGTCTGTGTTGGCTAATATGCCTCACCTTCCAATACTTATGGATTTCGTCTTTAATTTCGAGTTCGACGCACGATTTTTTGTGTTCTCTCTTTCTTTGCCGTTATTTTTTTTCTTTTCTTTTCTTTTCTGTTTGATTTTTTTTTTTTTACTTTTACTTTATAATTGTGTAATTTATATTTCTTCCTCTTGGAGTACTCTGTTCTTAACTTCTTGTCATGTATAGACCTTTTGATTGTGGTGCGCGCCTTTTACACCGCGGTTGTGTGTACACAATGACCAAAAAATCGCAGATTTTCCTCTCAAAGGCCCAATTGGTGATCTTGAAGAGGTAGAGGAGAGTTCATAGTAACAAGTCCATGCCAAATGGTTTTTTTGGAGTTAAGCATCTCTGTGTCTAGGAGAGAGACGGTTTTCTGACTCTCGCCGCGCAGGGTGAATTTTTGTCAGCGGCAGACGCACATGATGGAAGCGGAACTAGACAATATGTTTGCATGATTGATGCTCCAACCAAACATCCTTCTGGTGAAGATCATTTATAACACTTTTTGATTCGCGCTTTGGCGCCGACTCTAATTATGCATCGATTGGCCTGATACTCACAAAGGCATGCGTTCCACACGGGTCTTTTCCTTGTCTAGAACACGCTCTCACTGCTCTGTAATAGTGGGTATCCGGGGGTCGCAAGGTTCGTTTAGGTATCGCAGAAGGCATTATCAGGTTGTCGCTTGATTCTTCGAGCGAGTCTTTCGAGACGGGCTATTAGAGAGACTCACGCTAATACTTTGTCATACATAACATTTCTTCTCAAGAAAACATAAAATATAGCGGATTTGCCCATTTTTGGCTTTGGTTATCGTACTAGCATAGAGTCCGTACACAATGGGCTGGCGTAAATATCACATTTTTTAATATAAACTTTGTGGTGAAATTTTTTGAAAGAACAGCGCACGGGTATTAAGCATGTGCTTCGCACCGACACTCAGAAGATAGATGTGGGAGGGAAAGTACCATCTGATCAAGCCAGAGAAGAATCTCTCTCACTCATTAGTAATAAGCTGATCTGGAGCATGCCCTCAAGATTGCTTTCCCAGAGGGAATATTTCGAAAGGCAATTACGATTAGTGCAAGTTCGATTAATATATAAGGGTCTTATATAGAAATGCCTCCCAGTTTTATGGTCAATAAATATTTGACCTTTGCAAAGCATCTTTCTTGGTGGACAAAGAACACAGGCTATGCTCGTGGAGTGTGGTGAAATAGGTGCTTGCCTTTTTCATTTTTATGAACTCCCAGGGATCGAGCTGTGATAATCATATGGAAGGTGGTTACAATGTCTGTTCTTGGGGCCTAAACTGTAAGGTATAAGATTGCCAAAGTGGATAGATGGTGGGCACACAAATACTCAAGGAGAGCAGGCGAGAGTGTACTCTGTCGGGCAGATCAGTTGATTTCTTAACTATGTTCATACATCATTATACTGGACGGGCACCTTGATATATTATTCTGAGGCCGCTATAGCAATGTAAGCTATGGATAGAGATAGCAAACATGCCACGTTTTCTATCATGTCATCCAGTACTCTTAGCTTCGTGGGGCTAAGAACGCACTCTTTGCACACCGGCCGGGGTTATACAGCTTCTTAAGATATTTTGAAAGGAACTTCGGCCACAGAAGGGAAGAAGACCTCATAAAACACTAGAAACACAAAAGGTAAGTTAACAGAAAGAACAAAAATGGATCGTTCAAGGCATACAAACCTTCCAGGAATCTTGAAAGTTTATTAACTGTATCTAAACAAGACTTAGCGACTGGTAACAGACAAGGGGAATTGTTACAGAACTCAGTGAGCACTATCACAACATAACACGGAAGATAACACGCGAGCTTCCTCTCCTGGTACGGTTAAAATCGGGTCTCTCAACAAACCTTTACGATTATACCAACGGATCGGAGTTAAAAAACAGAACACGGGTGGAGTAGCTTAAGAGTAAGTGCAGGATAAAACAGAGAGTTCAGAGCATGTTGCCACATAGGAATCTGGTGGAAGTAATTTGATAGGGGGAGTCTTAAAAGAATTTCTGGAGAATTAAACTTTCCACCCGACAGTCTGTTGTAGCAAGTCAATCCCTTTGTATAGGAAATACCAGGGATGTTCCCGGGGTTGTTGCTCATTTGAACATACCACTAACACCAGTTTTTGTCTTTGTAATTAACCTGTTTTTGTTTTTTGAAGATCTGTTTCTGCCGAGGGGACGTTAACACCAACAAATCTGAATGACAGCTGTTGCTATCTCACGTTTCCATGTCTTGCTTTCAAGTATAAGTGCAGAGAAATTTGATTTAGGGCTGACAGTAACAATCTCGCCTGCATCTCCTGTGTGCTAAAATCATTGCAATTAACCTAAGTTTTTCAAAAAAAAACCCCTTTTTGAACACTGTGGTGATAAAAAATTGGGTGGGGGTGAAAAAAAAAGGAAGGAATTCCTGGTGGTTGCAAAAATTTTGATCATTTTGAGAGAAAGAGAGGCATGCTAAGCCCTTTTTACGAATGAAATCATCGCTGTCCGGCGTGCATGTACTAGAGAAGGATCCTGGCTTGATCCAGATTGGTCCCATATCTTCGGTGCGAGCAATTTATCGCTTTTTCCTTTAAAAAATTCAAAAACAATGTTTTACGCAGCCGCTGCTGAGGCCCTGTGTGGGATCGCTCTTTGAGATTGTGCAGACTAGGATCGCTTCTGAGCCTCAAGATTCGACCCTGTTTTGTCTCGAACCTCGAACTCATATCGGACATTCAGCAAGTACCGGAAAACTGTCAGAGGAAGACCCGTGGTGATCCAGTTTTAGAAGCAGCCCGTCGAGCAGAGGCGCCAAAGCCGAATCAAAAGTGTAGATCTCACAGAAGGAGTTTTGGAGCAAAGCATAGATGGAGTTCTTCGGCGAATCAAGTGCAACAGTACCGTTCTCCCTAGACACAGAGAGGCTTTAACTCCAAAACATTTGGCATGGACTTGTTGACACTTTTTAGGCCTTTGAGAGGCTCGCTGGGCTGACAAACCCGGAAGGGCGACCCAGGCAAAGTTAGAGCAAGAGGAGAAATAAAAAGTAAAAGTAAAAAAAAAAAAAAATTCAAAAGAAAAGAAGAAAAGAAAAATACGGAAAGAAATAGGAAAAGAATGCAAAAAAGAGGGAAAAAGAAGCTTCGCAAGGTCGAAACCCGATCGGGCGACTTGGCAAAGTTTAGAGCTGAAAAGTTGTTTTGGCATGACGGGGCCCATCCCGATTTTCCGACTGACTTGAACTACCCTCAGGTGGAGTGGGGAAAGCATCCTCCATAGTTTTTGCCACAACTACGGATACCTATTGCTTGTTCATCCCTCCGGCCTTCAAATCCTCGACTGCCCGCAACAGTTGTTTAATGGGATCGGCATCTACCTTCATTTTGTCTTTTCCCCTGGCCTCAGCCTGATCGAGGGTCTGGGTTGATGTTGACATGTCATTACCATAGCTGGAGGCCATCTCCGGTTGGCTAAGTTCGATCACAATTCGCCCCAACAGCGGGGGTTCCTGGGGTACAAAACTCCCGGCATATGGTGCGGCTGGAGGTGAAGCTGACATTTCGTAGGCAAGATCCGCCACAGACCTCTGGAGATCACCTATCATCCCCATTAGTTCAAATGTAGTAGGCTCGTGAGCCTGGTATAGTTGGGGGGCCCAAACCAGGTGCGCAACAGGCGACCTGGGTGGATGTGACACATCAATGTTGGCCTCACTTTGCAGAGTGATCCCTTGCTCCAATGCATCCGTCATAATCACGATCTCTTCCGAATTATGCGTCATCATAAGTCCTGCCTCAGTAAAGGGGGGGCACTAGCTATTCTGTACCAGCTGTCCGAACTGAAAGAGACAACAAACAGCATTTCAGCCCAAACAGATCAAACACGGGTGTAGCTGAACAACTGTACTCTACTGCTGATCGTTGTTCCCAGAAATCACTGTCCCAAAACTGAACCTGATACCCGCAGATAACTGATTCTCATAACTGACACTGATACTGGTGTCCTCAGTTCTGATACTCAAACTTGCAAACTGATATGTACTTTCCCTGTAGAGATATACTCTAAAAGCACATAGCAAGTAAAGAGAGCCAAAACACCCCTATGATGGGGTAGGGTTTCCCTGTCCTATTTTGTCAGGAGCTAGGGTTCCACTATGCACGCAGCAGTCTTCAAACAACCTAACATCGGGTAAGCAGCATGTCCTAACTTGGAATGGTCACTATGGATCCGAATATGCACTAGGTTGAATGGTCGAAAAGGGTGCCCCGATAAAACCGGGATTTGTGTTCCCATACTGTCAGAGCCCATAACCGGTCAGCCTTATGGTCATGCCTTGACAAGACAAGCCTCCGGCAAATCGTTCAGGAATGGCAGATGGCAAACACGGTGTCCTAGGCGCACCAATGCAAATGCAATGCAAAGAGACACATAAATGAAATCAAAAATAGGATATCACGAGTTCGAGTCAAGCTCTCTAACATCCCCAGCAGAGTCGCCAGAAACTGTAGACGTCCCCGAACGCCCCGGGAGGGTGAGTCCCGTTCTGTTCGTATTGGGGTCATTATAGCTCGGACTCGATTTGTGTCACGGTTCTTAATCTTGAACCAAAGAGTCCAAATCTGGCAAATCGTTTTGAGAAACAGATTTTTGAAAAGAAGTGTCAAACATGGACTGCTTTGCCAGATACAGAGTCGCCACCTAAATATTTTTTTATGGGGGAATTTAGGAAACCCTGACTCGGTGCCGAAGGCCACATGTCCGTCATCACCGGAGTTGTCTCGACTCGGGAGCTATGGTACGATTGGGGAAGGTCAGCTATGAGCACCCCCTCTCGCCCGATCCGAAGATCGGCCTCTACTAACCGTGATATCCATTTTTGAAAACGTTATGTGTTCTTATTCTAGTTATTAGCCTAGAATTACTATATTATGCGCACAGCAAACAAGTATAGACTAGATTGCCTAATGTGGAAATAAGCATTGCATATCCGTTTGTTTTGGAAAAATGTTTTGGAATTTGCTACTCGCAAGTAGACTAAAATATGAATTTCAACGAGTTTTTCCAACTCAAACAATCCAACCTTCACCCACAGGCATTCAAACAGTCTATCACATAAGCATCTAACCACATGGTAAGCATGTTATGATGTTAACATTCACACGCATGCGATATGCTAAAGCATAAATACTTACATCGTACTCCGTGCCAAAACAATAAACTAGTTAGCAAACATGCGTGATCCTAGTTCATGTCAAGTTGACTAATGCAACACATGCAGGAAGCAATTAGATAGGCTCGGCTAACCTAAACATGGCATGTGAAATGCAACCAATTGATGCACGTATTCAATTTGGAATTGAAATACAAATGCAGTTAGCGTGATGTACCGAGCCCGGTGCATGCGAAACAAATGTATGGATGTACGCATGCGTAGCATAAGTTATGCTAATCTAAACATGCCCTAATCTACCATCATAAGTAGGTAAATAAAAGGGAAGAAAGAAATGGGGGTTGGAAGGCATTCACACACTCACCCACACTTATTACAGATTCGCCCTCGCTCGGAGTGACCAAAAGAATAATACAGATAATTAACCTACAAGCTAATTAAATATTACAAATTGCCTAATTAGCTAACAAACTAACTAAGCTAGGAAAAACAGTAAACCGCCCCAGGAAGAGAACCCAATGCAATGTGTGCTCGGGTCTTGCTCGGAAGTGCACCACCATGCATAGGCTGCCTCTATTTTCCTTTCTCTACTCCTCTGGAGGCTGCCAAAACCTCAGGATTGCTCCTCTGGATATTGGGGAATGCCATCGGCTAGGTAGAATGCCCACCGGCAGTGGAATGTGATCACCGGCCATTGGTGAAGCTATCGGCAGAGGGAGGATTGCCGGTCGGCACTTATCACTGCCGGTCGGCAGAAAGCTCCTGCAGAATCTGCAATTGACAGCAACAGAGGGCAAGACAAAGCATGGCAGCACAAA
>NW_021025439.1:66652-101305 GCF_004153795.1 Camellia sinensis
TTTCAAGGACAACAAGGAGAGGGGGTGGCCCTCCCCTTTTGGAGACTTCAAGGCACCATCTCCGCCACTGAAATCTCTCAAGATTTCAGTGGTGAAGAGGCCCAAACACCAAAGTCTCGAAACTTGCACAAAAATAGCACAAAAGAAGCCTTACAAGGCTTAGGAGGGGTCAAACAAACCCAAACCACAAAACACTCTTAATAAACAATCAAGAGGGATAAAAAAAAAAAACTTTTTTGTATTATACAATAAGCACGAAAACAGCTCTAAGATAGGTAGAAAAGCAATGCAAAAATGGGGAATAAAAGGGAAGTTTCTCACCCTTGTAGATCACCTTCACAAATGATGCTCCAACAGCCCTCCTTGGCTTGAATCCAGCTCCAAAACACCAAAACCAGCCCCTTAGAACCTCAGTAGCCAAAGGAAGGTGAAACACTAAGTGTTTGTGTGCAATAGTATGGACTAAAACACCTAGAACACAAAAAGAGAAAAAAGAGAGATAGGAGATATGTATGAACCCTAACCCTAAAACCAGAGCTTCTCTCTGTGTTTTTCTCTCCAAAATTCTCTAACCCCAAGAAAGGGAGAGAAGGGCTCCTCTTATAGAAATCCCCCTTTCAAAGCTTACCAAACAAGCTTGCTTAGAGGGAAATCCCTCCATACACGTGTATGGAGGGAAGCAGAGTTGGTGCCAGCTATCACAGCTGGCACAAAATATCTATGTAAAGTAGATGAACAGTAGTCGGCTACTCAAAATTTCCATTTTGACAAAAATGAGTGCCGACCGGCAACAAATAGTGCCGACCGGCAATATATATTGCCGACAGAAACAAAATACCAGCCGGTGGCCTCTGGCCATGGCCGGTGATGTGTGGGGATGCCTCACAAGGCATTCCCTGCCCCTCCAAGGCAAAACACAAGTGTTTGGTGCAAAACCAGACACTAAACAGTCGAGTTCGGAGATCCTGAGGCAAGGCGCGTAGCCGAGACCTCCGGGAACTCCAAACGAACACAAACATCGATAATCACCAAGTGTTCCAATGGTGACGTCCAAGTCTTGAGGACGGTCAAAAATGGGGTGTCTACAGTTTTGCATACATGTAAAGAACGACACGGCACTCTGAGCACAAGATGATTTTATTTTTGAAATTGAAAAATGAGTTCTTAACCGGGTATTGAGCCTACGACTGAACACAACGTACCATGACTCAACAAAGGGAAAGACAAGGTAAACAACCTAAACATATCTATTGACGCTCAAAACAAGAATCGAGACAAACAAAAACACAACAAAACACAAGACTCAAATACGCACAAGGAGCTTGTTTCTTCGGATAGTGTTTCCCACTCTTTTCTCATTTGTGATTCTCACATCACTTGGCACTCAATCTCTTTTTTTCTGAAAAATTCCTTTTCCTCAATTTTTCTCTCAACGCACATCTCTCTATTCTTCAATCTCTTTTATTTTTTATCCCTCCCCTGGGTGGTTGATTGATAAACAGAAAGTTGTGGGCTCTTGCTCCTAGTATTCTGCTAGATTCTTCTTCTTCTGCTCACAACAGTGAACTCTCTCACAGAGGGGTTGCGCTACAACTGGGTGTGTAGCAAATCTACAACTGACATCGGTTGACGACGCCCTTGGCCAGTTCGGATATGACCAGACCTTTTCGAATAAGGAAGTGGAATATCCTGCTCCTTTTCCAATTCGTGGTTCGCACTTAACTTGATACCTCGTTGCTTGGAGGATGAGATAGCTTTCGGCCCTTTGCTGTTAGCTTTAGTTGTGTCCTTTTCTGGCGAATATGGTGCCCTTTCCGGCAAGCATGTTGACAACGGGGAAAAGACAGAAAACCTAACTTAACTATGCCCCTAGATCATCATTTTGACCATTTTTTGTTTTTGACTTCGGCTAAAACAATTTTGACCAAAATGAGAGTTATATTAACATGCTTATTCGATTTTCTGATTTGAAATCATGCAAATCAGGTTTGTGAGCACTGAAAATTTTACTTTTTTGGGTCTAAGAAATGGTCCAGTTTTGGAAAAATGGAATAATTTTCAAGAGAATTAGTCAACCTCAGTAAAAATTCTCAAAAACTGTTTTTACAAATGGCCACTGCTCGACCAACGCAGAATTTACTCTTGAGATACACAACCCCAGATCCAAAACAATGGAAAATTGCCCCTTGTCTAAATGACATCGCACGGCAACAGAAAGTTGCCCCTTGTTTGAATAGCACTGCAGCACACTGTAATCAGTTCTCATAGTGACAATCACCACCGAACACTCAGATACAGCGAAGACAAAGATGACCCGTTCAATCTCATAGACAGGACAGTTGAATTTGAACTGTTTTACGGCTGAACTTCAGAACGAAGTTTCCTACATATCCCAAAGATGGGAACCAAGCCTGACGTAGTTCCAGGTTAAGGTACACTCGGGTATTAACCTCTCCTTTTACGCTCTAACTTTTGCCAAGGCTGCCCTTCCGGGTTTTCAACCTTGCGAGCTTTGTTTTTCTTTTCTTTTCTTTTTATTTATTTTCATTTCTTCTTTTCTTTGTTCATTTCTTTTCATAATTTTTCATTTCTTTTTCTTTATTTCTTTTTTGTTCTTTTTGCTTTTCTTTTCATTTTTCTTCTTTTTCTTGCTCTAACTTTTTCCTGGGTCGTCCTTCTGGGTTTTCAGCCCAGCGAGCCTCTCAAGGGTAAAAGTGTAACTTTGTCCATGTTGATCGGTTTGAGATCTCAAAGCCATATGAATCCAGGAGAATGGCTGCTGTTTGCTGATGACGTAGAAGTCTATCCAGCCGGGTCTAAATTCCTCTCAGTGTTGTGGATAGGAACTCAATTGTCCTTCGGCAAAACTTTCTTCTTTCCTCCCTTCTGGGATTTGGCATTCTTGCCGATCTTCGTTAGCTTGAGAAATGTCCCAATTGTTTGACTCTTCGAGCAGATCTGACATTTTTTGTACCCCTAGTTCAAAGGCTGCTTCTGATCTAGCTTTGCAAGCTTCTTTTGACGACGTCTAACCTTCTTGCCCCTAGTTCGTGGGCTGCTTCAAATCTGGCCACACAAGCCTCACATTGTGGTTGACCGTTGAACATTCTGAATTAAGGTTCAAGGTTTTAAAGCAAAGGGGTTGAGTATCGAGGTAGAGAGCGATCCTATGCTGCACAATCTCAAGAGCGATTCCACACAGGTCTTCACAGGACGACGCAAAACATTTTTGAAATCTTTTATGAAAGCGACTAGTCGCTCGCGCTGAAGACAATGTAAAACCAATCTGGATCAAGCTAGTATCCTTCTTAGTACTCACATTAACAAACATGATCTCATTCATTAAGGGCTTTGCATGTCTCTCTTTCTCTCAATTGATCAAATCTTGCAAATCCCGAGGAATTCCTTCCTCTTCGTTTTCATCGCAGTGTTAAAAAAGTTTTGAAAAACTTAGGTCAATGCAATGATTTCAAGGCACAAAAAAGTAAGTGAAAAGCACTGCCGTTTCATTCAGATCTTCTGGCACAACCGGCTTCAGGCAGAAACAAACTCAAAAGTGTGAAAATCACTGTTGTTTCATTCAAATCTTCTGATGCAACTAGCTCCATGGCAGAAATAGACTCAAAAGAAAGTGAAAAGACAAATACAAAACAAGCAAGTGATGTCCGAGGTAACACCCCCGAAATCACCCGACTCTAACAAAACAAGACTGACTCGATACACCAAGACAGACCCTACTAACTCAATACAAAAAGGCTGACTCTATACAACACAACAAGACTGACCCAATACCCAAGTCAGGAAGTACAAAAACTAGCATTCGCACAATGCTCAAAACAGTGCGTGCCATACGCCACATCTGGAGTAAACTGAGCGCCACCCGCAGGTGGTTCATCTCCTGATCACATATTCGTACTATCCCCCAAGTTCACTGATCCAGTGATGATAGACTTTGCTGAGCTTGGTGCGATGATGACCTCATTGTCAATCAAATCTTGTACTTCGTGGCAAAGACGAAAGCAATTATCAGTGCTATGACCGGTTTGTTGATGGTAAGCACAATACTGGGCAGCAACATGACTGGGCAGAAGATGACCAGGGAGAGATCGAGGCTCGAGGGGTTTGAGATGGCCTTTTTCAACAAGGATTTGAAGAGCCTTGGACAAAGGCATATAGAGGGCATGGAAGACCCTGTGACCTCGGGGTTGGTACTTCGAGGTTTGTGGATTTTTGCTGGATGCACTAGCAAAGGGGTCGGCAGGTGCTGGCTTGGTTTGCTGATCTCTTCCGAGTGCAAGATTAGAGCTAAAAGGATCGTTTCTGGTACGACGGTCCTTCTCTCGATTTTTCCCTTGATTCGAATTGCTCTCATTCTAGGTGACGAAAGTGTCATCCACAGTTTTTGCAACAACTGCAAGCACTTGCTGTTTGTTCAGTTCTTCGGCTTTCAAAGCCTCAACAGCCCACAGAAGGCGTTTATAGGGATCGATGTCTACCCCTACCTTGTTCTTTCCACTTGCCTCCACTTTGCCAAGGGATTAGGTCGCTATATCAGAGTGGAGCCCTATTGTTGTTGACATGTCATTGCCCAAACTTGGGGTGGCTTCAAGTTGGCCAATTTCAATTACAATTCGTCCCAGGAGTGGGGAGTCTTCTGGTGTGAAATTTTCGGCATGTGATGTGGTCGATGGCGGAGCCGATAGTCCGTAGGCTAGATCAGCCATAGTTCTATGAAGATCGCCGATCATTCCCATCAGCTCAAAAGTAGTGGGCTCACGGGTTTGAGATGATTGGGGTTCCATGACTGGATGTGTGGTAGATGCCCCAGATGGGTGTTGTATTTCAGCATCGGTCTCATCCTGCTGGACGATTCCTTAGGTTAATGCTGCTACTGCGGCCACAGCTTCTTCTGAACTCTGCGCCATCACGGTCTGCTGAGTTTGGGCAAAGGTGATGCGACTGGTGACTGACGGATCAGATGAACCGGTGAGCCCTGACTGGCCTTTCTTTACCTTGCCTCAGTGAAGGAGCACTGGTTACTATGAACTGAATCTCTGACCTGACAAAGTCTATCAGCACAAGTCCGGTGCACTCGGGGGATATTGGAGCCTTCTGAAGCTATGGTTCCAAGACTACCGTGTAAAAGAAGAAAATAGACAGCACCATAGCCTGATTTCACCAAAACAAATGTAAGCATAGCTGAATGACTATGCTCTCTACTGAATTCTACCCAAAATTATGCCCATAAACTGATACCCTTAGGTAAAGCTGATTCTTCAAATACCGATGCCCGCAGGCCTGATACCCTAACTTGCAAACTGATACATGCATTCCTGTAGAGGCACACTCTAAAAGCACATAGCAAGCAAATGAGAGCCAAAACACCCCTATGGAGGGGCAGGGTTTCCCTATCCTATTTTGTCAGGAGCTAGGGTTTCACTACGCACACAGCGGTTTCAAACAACCTATAATCGGGTAAGCAACTTGTCCTAGCTTGGAATGGTCACTATGGATTCCGATATGCACTAGGTCGAATAGTCAAAAGGGGTGCCTTGGTAACAACCGGGGTTTGTGTTCCCATCGTGGCAGAGCCCGTAACCGGTCACCCTTATGGCACGCAGCCTCCAACAAACTGTTCAGGAATAGCAGACAGCGAACACGGTGTCTTAGGTGCAGCAATGCAAATGCAATGCAAAGAGACATATAAGTGTGAACAAAACAAGATATCATGAGTTCGAGTCAAGTTCTCCAAATCCCCAACAGAGTCGCTAGAAACTGTAGACCGCCCGGAACTTCACTTTGCGCGCAAGGGCGCGAATTGTAGTTCTTTGCTACTACAGTTCGGAATCATTTCATGGTTCTGAATCTAATCTCACAAAGTGCAATGTGAGACCGATAAATCACCAAAGAGTCCAAAATGCCGGCAAATCGTTTTGGAAAACTGATTTTAATAAATAAGTGCCAAACATGGACTGCTTTGCCAGATACAGAGTTGCCACCTAAATATTTTATTTTGGGAAATTTAGGAAACCCTGACTCGTGCCTAAGGCCACGTGTCCGTCATCACCAAAGTTGCCTCGGCTCGGGAACTTGGGTACAAGGGGGGAAAGTCATGCAATGAGCACCCCCGCTCGCCCGATCAAAGATCGACCTTTACTAACATGATATATTGTTTTTGAAAACACATGTGTCCTTATTCTAGTTATTAATCTAGAATTACTATGTGATTCGCGCAGCAAACAAGTATAGACTAGATCGCCTAAATTGGAACAAAACATTTCATGTTCGTTTGTTTGAAAATGGTTTGAAGTTTGCTACTCGCAAGTAAGCTAAGTCATAGATTTTGCCACCCTCAAGTGGGTTTAGAAAACATGATTTTGCCACTCTCAAGTGGGCTTAAAACTCACAATTTTGATGAATTATCCCAATTCAAGCAATCCAACCTTCATCCACAGGCATTCATGCAGTTAAACACTTCAGCAGGTATCCTCATGGCAAGCATGCTAAACATGGTAACATACACATCTCATGCAGTATGCTAAAGCGTAAACACTCACAGTGTCCTCCGAGCCAAAACAAAGAACTAGTTAGAAATCATGCATGATCCTAGTTCATGTTAAGATGGTTAATGCAACACATGCAAAAATGCAACTTAGATAGGCTCGGCCATTCTAAGATGTCATGTTAATGCAACTTGATAACAAGTTGTTGAACACATACTCAAGCAAATGTATTGAAATAAAATGCAGTTAGTATGATGCGCCAAGCTCGGTGCATGCAATACAGATGAATGGGTGCACGCATGCGAGGCATAAGGATACTAATTGAAATATGCCCTAAAACTAACCATCGAAAGCGGTTAAGTAAAAGGGAGAAAGAAATGGGGGTTGGAAGACATGCATCACACACACGCACGCTTATTACAACAGTTGTGCCCTCTCGACGGAGGATCCGAATAATAAGCTAACTAGCTACGCTAATTAAACTAATTATTACAAACCAAACTAATTAACTAACTTAGCTAATTAATTATTACACAACCGAATTGAAACAAATAGCTATGCTAAGCTAATTGAGATACTACATAACAAACCAAATGATTAAATTACACGAACTAATCATGAATACTGAAATGGCCTCGTGGGCGATGAAGAGATGCATGCTCGGTCAGCTTTGCTCGGAAATCCACTACCGTGCCTCGTGTTGCCTCTGTTTGCACTGTTCTGTACCTCTGAAATTTGTGCCAACTTCCATAGTTCTTCTGACCCACCTTAGGAGCAATCTGAGAGGTGGTCGGCCAAGAGGAACGGCCATCGACCAAGTGTAATAGTCATCGGCCAATTTTTATGGTTGTCGGCCAATTTTGATAGTCGATCAGCAGCGTAAGTGGTCGATCGGCCACTGCTTCTTGTGAATTCCTCCTTTTGCTGCAACAGAGCACTAATAGAGGCATGGCAATGTATTTGTAAGAAAATGTGTGTGCAACCACACTCCTTATCATGTTCAAAGCTCAAAGGAGTGTAGTGCTCAACTTTCGAGCCATCAATCACGCATCTCAATGCATGATGGCCAAAGAGGCCGAGTTGCACAAGTCAATGGCAAATGAATGCACAAAAACACATAAATGCCTTAACCTCTATCATGCATGATCAAGAGGGTCGACGATTGAGAAATGAGGCACGTTTCATCACTTCAAGTATGAAATGTCCCTCGTTTCTCGTGTTTGGACTAACACCCAATCCAAACACAATGCAATGCATGCACAAGATTCTAAATGGAATGCAACAAGCATGAAAAAACCATGCAATGCAACAAGCATGCAACAACATGCTATCTAATCAACATGCTAAACATCATGGACATGCAACATGCAAACAACATGAGCATGCAACAACATGCAAACAACAATGTCATGAAACAACATGCAAGATAGGCTTAAACCGGATACGAAAGACCTTAATCATGTCAAAAATAGTGGCCATTAGTGCTGAAATGAAGGCATGAAAGCAAGACAAGCATGCATGCCAATTGGCTCAAGAATTAAGGCATAAGAACACAACTCTCAAAGGTGCTCAAGGAGTGACAAATGTGGAAGTGTAACGACATTATAAGTACTGAAATAAAGTATGAAATGATGCTAAATCATCCAATCAACAAAAGCATGGCATGCTAGAAGGCTCAAAGCTTGAAGCTAGCATAGGCACTTGCACTATAGCTATACAAAACATGAAGCATATGGCCAAGACAACCCAAAATAGTCCTAGAACATGTCAAAATGAGACTAAAACATGCATGGAAGGAAGCCAAAATAAGCTAGCATGGTGAGCATGAAGCATGAAATATGCAAGGCCAAAAGGGAGGATTACACTACACCTACTAAGACCAAGTATGAGATGGCTTCGCCAACAAAAATCAGAGTTATATTATGGAAAAATAACCCCAAAAACACACTTAAATGATAGCTCGCAAGCTTAGGCATGAAGGCATGAATATAGACTCATGTTTAAGGCATAAAGAACCAACCTTCCAAAGCATGGAAATAGTGACAAATGTGAGAACATGAACATGAACATGAAACATGGACTGAAATCACATATGAAATGATGTCAAATCATGAAAATAGCTCAAGCAATGCATGCTAGTGAACTCAATACACAAAGCTAGTGAGCTAGATTGAACCATGGCTATACAAAACAATGCATGCATGACCCAAAACACTTAAAACAAAGCTAGACAATGCTAAAACATGGCCAAAAGCTTCATGGAGTTAAGCCAAAACATGCTAGAATGAGGGTCCAAACACATGATGCATGTTAGGCTATTGAATGGAATTGCACTACAAGTGCATGGAGCACGCATGGGGCTATCAGACCAAACCTTAACAGAGGTATATCATGGCAAAACAACACCAAGAACATGCTGAGATATGGCCAGAACATGCTAGAAAGACATGCTCAAACATGAGGCATATAAGACTAGTTTGCAAAATTTACACTACAAGTGTATAAACCATGCATGAGGTGAAAAAACCAAATCAAAACAGTGGTATGCCATGTCAAAATAACCCCAAATACATGCTAAGATGGAGCCAACATAAGCTTAACAAACATGCTCAAACATGAGGCAAATGAAACAAGCATCCAAGATACAAGGAGAGAGGATGACCCTCTCCTATTTGGGACCTCAAAACACCATTTCCACCACTGAAATTTCTCTGGAATTCAGTGGTAAAAAGGTCATATAAAGGCTAAAACAAAAGCCTAAAGGGATGGCCCAAAACAAGGCACAAAAGGGGGTAGACCACCCCCAACACCAACAAGACCTTAAACAATCATTTCAAATACATGAAAATGAAGTTTTTTACAGTTGAGAGTTAAGCCAAAATAAGCATGCAAATAAGGCTACGTAAGCAATGAACACAAAGCTTAAAGGAGGATTAGTGACTCACTCTTGTAGAACAACTTCAAAGAGGCAACTTCAGCGACTTTCTGAGTTAAAAACCAAACTTTGAGTTCAAACAAAACCCTCAAGTACCTCAGCAGCAAGAGTATGGTGTGTAAGTAGGTGCTTTAGTGCAAAGTGTGGAGAAATTACACTTTTGAGCACAAGCAAGTGCAAATATAGAGAGAGAGGAAGAAATATAGAGAGAGACTGATATATATCTTGTATATCAAATTTTCAGAACCTCTGGAAAGGGAGAGGGGCCTCCCTTCTTATAGAAAATCAAGTCCCAAGCTTGTTAAGCAAGCTTGGAGTTTGTTAAAATCCATCCATACACGTGTGTGGAGGATACACCAAGTGACCAACAGCTGGCACCAGCTGGAAGAAAAATATCTGCAAAAGCAGAAAAAGGGGTCTCAGCCAAAAAAATGGTCGATTGACCAAAAAGAGTGCCGACCGGCCAACACTGATGGCCGATGACAAGAAAACAAGGCCAATGGGCACAAGGCCTGGCTGATGGGTTGTAGGGATGGCCAACAAGCCGCCCTCTTCCCTCAGAAACAAAACCACAAGTCATTGGTTCACAACCAAGCACAAAACAGACAAGTTCACAACCAAACGAACACGGGCATGGATGATCATCGAGTGTTCAAACGATGACGTCCAAGTCTTGAGGATGGTCAAAAATGGGGTGTCTACACCCACTCTATTCACAGTGCAAAGACTGGATCGTTCTCTGATGGGAGAGAGTTAGAGAGAGAGTATGGGAAAACATGTTATGGGTAAATCAACATAACGTATTTGATATCTATTAAATAGATTTGATATATATAATCTCACATCCCTATCTCCTAATAGGATAAGTAGATTGAATGGAGATAGTGGGTTATCCGAACAGAATAAATAGAAATTCAAATTACATTAGTAATTTGAATGGGCCATGGATCATGCCACATGGGCGCCCAAATCCGGGTCCAATACCCGGCCCAATCTCCAACATTATCAATAAAGATTTTCGTTCTTTTTCTATGATTCTTCTCATGAAAACACAACTATATGTCACAACTCAAAAAGATCACCCCATTGAGTCCGACGAAAACATCACGAATGCCAAATATAGTAACCATTTCATAAACAGGATTATATTCATGACTAAATTGATAAATATAAAACCAAAATAATGACACTCAGGGCAAATTTTAGAGACCAAAAGTTTTTTAAATTTTTTTCTTTTTTTTAACTATAATATTTGTTCCAAAAATACCCTTAAATATAATGATGAATTCTGATAGCTTTTGATATGGAGAGCATTTTTATACACATTTAGGGATTAGAGTGACACCAAGTGCATACTTTTGGAAAAAAAATTCATGTTAATTTTTTAGTTTTAACTAAGTGTTTATTGGTTGAAGTTTTATATGACTGATTATGTTAACAGAAATTTGTCATAATTTTTTTTTATAAGGTTCATATTCTGCTAGTATCCGTGTGAATTGGATGGAAGAATGATTTTTAAAAAATGTTCGAAAGTAAGCTGGTTGCCATAAGAATATTAAACGTCAACTCCTGGTTTTCTTTAATACTTTTAAATAAAGAATCGACCTTCAGAATTATTGCAATTATTAGTACAAGAGGTAGTAGATTGTGTGAAACCAGAGGAGGAAAGTTGCTATACCTGTTCCATAAACAAGGATTACAAGCACGGATCACGCGTCGTTTTCCGGGGTGTTTTCTGGTCCAATTTTGGTACTCCCGGACTCCATTTTCTAAAACAAAAATATTAGTGGACTCAAAACTGGCATTTAACAAACACAAATAATGAAGTGTTGCGCACTCTCTCTCTCTCTAATGAGTTTGGAAGTGCAGAAACTCTGCACTTTATTTTCTTCTTTAAGCCACCAAAAAACACAAAATGAACCCAAATTAGGGTTTGCATTTTCTCGTCAATCGTAAGTCGGAATCAGGCCCAAAATATACAATTTCGAAGGTATTGAAACAAGGATTCCAAATATATAATTTGTATAACATAAAAACAAAGCATATAAAGCCGGTATGCAGTCAAAGTTACGAAAAATTAAATATGAATCTCCAAATTTCTCAAAATCTGACCGTTGGATTTTCATGAAACTTGGCAGATATATTCTACATGAAATATATTACAACATATGTAAATTTCATGTTGATCAGAGAACGTTCAGAAAAATATTAATTTTTCATGCATATATATCATGTGTATATATATAATTATATACATATTTTAATGCACAAAAAACAAGCACGAAAATACCCATTTAATGCATACTTTAGCAACCAAAATCATGTTAATTTTTTAGTTATAATAAAGAGCTTATTGGTTGAAGTTTTATATGATTGATTATGTTAACATCAGTATGTCAAAATATTTTTTATAGGGTACATATTCTCCTAGTATCCGTGTGAATTGGATGGAAGAAGGAATTTTAAACAAAGTTCAAAAGTAAGCTAGTTACAATAAGAATATTAAACGACAACTCTTGATTTTCTTTAATAATATTAAATAAAGAATTGGCCTAGAGAATTATTGCAATTATCAGTACATGAGTTAGTAGATTGTGTGAAACCAGAGGTGGAAATTTGTTATACCTGTTCCATAAACAAGGGCTACAAGTACGCTAATTTGGAATTGAAACAGAGGCAAATTGTCCTTATATAGCGAAAAAACCACCGCCATATGGTAATTTCTATGTAGTTGGTCTATAATTTTTTTAATGAAAAACATAAATTTTCATTCTAAATAATATTATTGAATTTTTAATTTTTTGTATGTATGTAATATGTAGCGGACTTTGAAGATTGAAAATTTGAAAATGACAGTTAACGGAGATGAGATTGGACTTATGGAGGCTGTAAAGAATCAACCAGTGGGTGCGGCACTTTATATCACCCGTGAATTAATGGAATACAAAGAGGTTTGAAAACAAATTTAATGATGTATTGTTTTATTAGTTTAATTGTTGTTTCTCTATATAATGTTCTTATGTTATATTGCTTTTTTTGTTATTTTATTTTATGATTATGTTTTGGGCATATATGAAGGACCACCACGCGATTCAAAGGAAAAAGGCAATTTTACCCATGCTGTACTTGTAGTGGGTTATGGAAGTGATGAAGAGACTAAGAAAATTTTCTAGTGGATCATGAACTCATGGGGTGTCAATTGGGGAATCAATGGATTTGCAAAACTTGTTTGGAACTCTAGCCTTCCAAAAGGCAGTGCACCTGTTTTGTTTAGAGCATCATACCCTATTCTGTTTTGAACTGAAAAACCAAGTAACCAGGTAAATGGCATAATCTTCTCTTGTTTGTCCTTAGATTAATGCCATCATTTTATTTTTCATAGAGCATAGCTACTAATGGAGGCAGTCAAAAAGAATGTTTTTTTTGTATGCATCTTTCTTATAAATCATATATCTATGAAGAAGTTTTGGAGTTTTTTCTTGCTAAGGTGGATGAGGATGAGGAGTGAGAGTGGCTGCTTAGTTGTTTTTTCTTGTTGTTGTTGGTTTTGTTTTGTTTTGTTTTTTTTTTTTTTTTTAGGTTGCTTGAGCAATCAAAAGAATGAGAGAGGGTTCTCCTCTCCCTTTTACAACTAATTTACAAAGGGTTTATAAGCCATTTGAGTTGTTATTGTCTTTGTTTTCAACTTGATTGTTAGGGACAAATAAGAAACATATTTCATCTAATTTCTATTGCTTAACATATCATTAGTTGGATGGATGTCGATGAATTAAGATTTTAAATAAATAAAGCAGTGCAGCTTTAGACTCTGCTCTGCTTATGTTTTAAGGGAGTGAAGGGAATTTGATCATATTCGTAATTTCTTAGCTTTTTTTCATGTGAATGATATGTATGGTTTGGCTGCTAACTTTAAAATAATAATAAATAAGTAAAAAAAAAAGTCACAACAAAGCCAAAAACGTAAAAAATTAACAACCAAACGAACCCTTAGTTTCAGTCTTGCTACATGTCTAGAAAAAAGATTCTGAAAAATATCCAAAATTTTAAAATGAATAACCAATATTCACTCAGAGTTTGATCTCACAAAATAAATTTAAATGGGTATTTCTATTTACACACCACTAATACTCTCAGTATATACCATTAATATATTAAATTTGTTGGATCATTTTAATATCTTTTATTTATTTATTTATTTATTTTGTTCATGTATTTTTTTGTCTTGTTCATGAATCTCATTTTGTATGGTGAATGGAGATTCATTGTTTTGGTGACCTTTTGTCTTGTTTATGAATGAAGATTAATGGAAGTTCATTGACTTAGTGTTGAGTTAATATTTGGAGACTCTCCCTTGTCTCTAGTTTAATGGCCATTATTATTTATTTATTTATTTTTTGGTGTATTTGTAAGTCCTAGTGACCTTTAAATAGTTCCTCTCATCTACTCTTTTCTACACCAACTATTTTCTATACTTGAGAAATTACTAGCTAAAGAAGGGTATTTTTCTTGGTAGAGCTTTGGGTTCACTATCTTGTACAAGGTTGGCCTAAACCATACGACAAGTGGTCGGGCTGTTGTATCCTGGAGGTAACAAGTCATAGTTTTGTGGCTGCTGCATCGGTATTTGGGTTCTTCCTACCGCAGTGAGCTTGATCTCCTTAAAGAAAACGAGATATCCGTGTTTTAGCCTGATTTATTTGTATCTCATTTTCTTTGCATTATTTATCAATAAAATATAATTTTTTTAGTATTTTCAACAACAATTTTAAGGAGATCCACCATGAAACAAGTACCAGAAAAAACCAATGATAGAATTCGAGATCTCAACAAGCCTTTCAAATTCAGGGAATTCATTTTAAGAGGTGGAAAGGAAAAGTTCTTTTTTACCTCAGCCTTTTGAAAGTTGCATATGCTCTTACCGAGAAGAACCCAAACAAAATCCCAACCGAGGAGATAAATGATGAAGACTACAAGGCACATGAAGCAAAAGTGGCTTCTACAATATAGATGAGTATAAATGTCATTTTTATCTCTTAAATTTCCTTACTGATTAATTTTATGATTACTATGACACCACTTACACATTGTCTTCTATTAATTTTTGGCATACTCGCTTGTGTCATATTAACAGTAAATATGTGGGAATTATGAGTAGTTTAGGATTAATTCCTAAGGTGACAAAAAAATTTGAGAAATGTGAAGTTTGCAGTAAAGCAAAAATTAGCAAGAGGCCTCATAAAAATGTTGAAAAACATACCAAATTGCTAGAATTATTTCATATTGATTTGTGTGAATTTGAAGGAATTTTAACTTGGGATGGTAACCGATATTTATCACTTTTATTGATGATTTTTCAAAATACAAAAACATATATTTATTAAAAAATATAGAAGTGATGCTTTTGAGAAATTTAAAGAATTCCTTCTTGAAGTGGAAAATTAATTCAGTAAAAAGATTAAGAGAATTAGAAGTGATGGAGGTCGGGAGTATGAATCTTTTTTATTCAACTCTTTTGTTTAGTCATTGGGAATTATTCACAAGAAAACTCCACCATATTCACCTTCATCTAATGGCGTAGCTAAAAGAAAAAAAATAGAACGTTAATTGACTTGACGAATGCTATACTTCTTGATTCAGGTGCTCCCTCAAATCTTTGGGGTGAGGCTATTTTGACAGCTTGCCATGTGATAAATAGAGTGCCACACAAAAGGACTAAAATTATACCTTATGAGTTGTGGCGGGGGCATAAACCAAATCTAAGTTATTTGAGGGTTTGGGGTTGTTTAGCTTTTGTGAGGCTTGCAGATCCTAAACGACCTAAATTGGGTAAACGAGCAACCACTTATGCTTTTCCTGGGTATGCGTTACATAGTATAGCTTATAGATTTTTTGATATAGAAAATAATATTATTTTTGAATCAGGTGATACTTTTTTTTATGAAAATAAATTTCCTTTCAAATCTAGAAATAGTGGGGGTCAAATAATTTCTGAAAATATTTTATTCATTCCTAACTCTTCTACACCATCTCAAGTTTTTCAAGAACAAGAAAATTCTTAAATCCAACCAAGGAGGAGTAAACGAGCTAGAGTTGAAAAAGATTTTAGCCTTGACTATTATCTTTACAATGCGGAAGAAATTCCTCTTACGATGCAAGAAGCTTTATCATCACCTAATGTTATTTTCTAGAGAGAGGCTATAAATGATGAGATAGATTCACTACTTTCAAATAAAACATAGAAGCTAGTGGATTTACCTTCAAGTTGTAAAACTATTGGGTGTAAATGGGTCTTTTGCAAAAAAATTAAACCGGATGGAACTATAGATAAATAAAAAGCGAGACTTGTCGTTAAAGGTTTTAAACAACAAATTGATCTTAATTTCTTTGATACTTTTTCTCCCGTTACTAGAGTTACGTCCATTAGACTGTTGATAGCAGTGGCTACGATTCATGATTTAAAAATTCATAAAATGGATGTGAAGACAGCATTTTTAAATGGAGATCTAGATGAGGAGATTTACATGGACCAACCCGAAGGCTTTGTGGAGCCTAGCCAAGAAAGCAAGGTTTGTAAGCTAACTAAATCCCTTTAAGATTTAAAACAAGCTCCTAAATAGTGGCATAAGAAATTTGATTCATGCATGCTTGAGAATGGCTATAAGACTAATGAATGTGATAAGTGTATATATTATAAAAACTTGTGAGAATGCACATGTGATTATTAGCTTGTATGTGGATGATCTACTTATCTTTGGCTCTAATTTGTATATTATAAATGAGACTAGAAATATGCTTAGTAGCCACTTTGATATGAAAGATTTTGTTGAAGCCAATTTATTTTGGGAATTAAAATTACCAAGACTAGGGATGGCATTTTTCTTGATCAGTTGCATTATGTTGAGAAAATTTTAAAGAAATATAACTTTCTAGACTGTAAACATGTTGCTACTCCTTTTGATGCAAGCATACATTTATCTGTTGTAACAAATGAAAAAGAAGGAATTAATCAAAAGGAATATGCTAGCATGATTGGTAGTTTAAGATATGCTACTGGCTGTACTAGACCTGACATTGCATATGCTGTTGGAGTACTTAGCAGATTTACTAGCAAACCAAGTCGAGATCATTGGTTAGCCATTGGAAGAATTTTGAGATATTTATCTAGTTTGTTTTATAACAAGTATCTTGCAGTACTTGAGGGATATAGTGATGCCGATTGGAACACTTTGTTAAGTGATTCTCTCTCTACCTTAGGTTTTATTTTTACCTTGACTGGTGGTGTTATATGTTGGAAGTCTAAAAACCAGACTATAATTGCTAATTTTACTATGGAAGTTGAGCTTATAGTGTTAGCTTTAGCATGTGAGGAAATTGGTTGAGAGATTTGTTACATGAAATTCCTTTTTGGGAAAAACCAATTCCTCCGGTGTTAATTTGTTGTGATAGCATTGTTGCTATTGGTAGAGTGAACAATCATTTTTATAATGGTAAATCCGGACCTATTCGAAGGAAACACAGTAATGTGAGATCCTATTTGAGTAATGGCATCATAACTGTGAATTATGTAAAATCTTTTGATAATCTTGCGGATTCATTAACCAAGGCCTCGACGAGAGATAGGATCTAGAATACATCGAGGGGGATGGGTTTGAAGCCTATAAAATCATAAACCATATATGAGGATACCCAACCTGGGGACCAGAGATCCCGTAACTAGGTTCAATGGGAAGAACGAATCATATGGTGGTTGTAAAAAATGCACTCTTTAATATTTTGTTATCCATTCCTATGATGTAAGTGCATTTGTCCTGTATTGTTGGAGGGTTGAGTTTTTATGCTCTTAATGAATTTTGTAGCTCTTATTGAGTGGGGTGTGTCAATTACAGGAACATCCTTGACAGATTTCACCTATGTGAGTATGAAAGTGGGGCCACTTTTCATATGAACAAGGCTTATTCTCAAATATGTTCATGAAAACTGGGATAAGCACAAGGCCGTAATGTGCTGGCAATTAAAAGCTCATGTTAACACCTGAATTATTATATGTGAGCAATAATACTTTATTTCCCCTACGTAATCATAGTTCAAGTCTGAGACCACTACTAACTTTGGAGTAGAGGTTGTTGTTTCACTAATGAAGATTCAATGCAGAGCACACCTTCATGATGCATACTAATCTATCTTTGTTTGGTAATCTCTCTTATCCTTGTTGATATTAAAATGAGTGGGGGATTGTTAGACCATTTTAATATTTTTTATTTATTTATTTATTTATTTATTTTGTTCATGTATCTTTTTTGTCTTGTTCATGAATCTCATTTTGTATGGTGAATGGAGATTCATTGTTTTGGTGGCCTTTTATCTTGTACATGAATAAAGATTAATTAGAGTTCATGAATTTGGTAGTGAGTTAATATTTGGAGACTCTCCCTTGTCTCTAGTTTAATGGTCATTATTGTTTATTTATTTATTTTTTTTGGTGTATTTGTAAGTCCTAGTGACCTTTAAATAGTTCCTTTCATCTACTCCTTTCTACACCAACTATTTTCTATACTTGAGAAATTACTAGCCAAAGGAGGGTGTTTTTCTTTGGTGGAGCTTTGGGTTCACCATCTTGTGCAAAGTTGGCTTGAACCATACGTCAAGTGGTCGGGCTGTTGTATCCTGGAAGACAAGTCGTAGTTTTGTGACTGCTGCATCGGTATTTGGGTTCTTCCTATCGCCATGGGCTTGATCTCCTGAAAGAAAAAGAGATATTCGTGCCTCAGTCTGATCTATTTGTATCTCATTTACTTTGCATTATTTATCAATAAAATATAATTTTTCTGGTATTTTCACCAAAAAATTTATATTCAAATAATATCTTTTAATAAAATGACCATTAAAGACAATATGAGATGTATTCTACCCATTCAAAAAATTTATATTTAAAAACACAAAATACTCTTCACACACCATCCTTCCTACAGGGTTTAGGGTTTTAACATATAAATATTGGATTTCTTCATCATTTTCACCATTAACATGCACTTATAATATCATTCATTATCAATTAGCTCACTTCATTTTCTTCTCCATTATACTTATTTTTCAAACTCAAAACATTAGTGCCTTTAAAGATTTAGGATTTAAGAAAATTGAAATTAATTAGTTTTGAAAATTTACACATCATGGATAACACTGAGATGGTTAGGATATAAATATTGAAAACATTGATTTGAAGATTGAAAATGTTAGTTTACGACTTAATTTTTTGATTTTTTTTATTATCTCGTTCGTATATTGAGAAGATGAGTTTGTTCATCGTGTTCGAATAACCAGAGTGGAACTTTTATACAATATTCAATTATTTATATTTGAACAAAATAATTTTGTTCAAATTATTAAGATTGACTAAATATTAAATATTCATACATAAAAAAATTGAACATTTTAAGTTAGATCGGTTAAAATAAATTAAATTTTTATTGATTGTTCATATATAAATTTTTGAATACATTAAGTTTGTTCAACTCTGTATTTATGAACATCACTAATTTGATGAATTTGAAACGATGAAGAGAGACAAGAGTTCAAAACTGACAATGAAGATCAACACAGACGAAGATGGAGCCCAAATGAAACACTTCACCGGTGATCTGAAACGACGAGATGACGAAATGAGACACGACGAGAGTTCAACACCAATTGTGGAGATTACCAGCGAAGATAGAGGCCAAATGAAATATTCGCCGGCGATGGAGATCAAGATTAACGAAGATGGTCTCTGTTGGTCTCTGCTATAAAGATAGTTTTTGGTGTGTGCAATGGTGTGTATTCAAATAGTTAGTGATGTGTCAATATAGGGTTAGTAATTGAAAGTTAAGTTGTGAATTAAGATATTTTTAAGAGAGCTGCTATTAGCACCTGCTTAATTTCTTTGGACCCTCCATTTCTTTGAACTCCCACCTTAAATCCTAAATTTTAATAAGATTTCTTTGAACACTTCACTTAATACAATTTTTATCCATATTCATAATATCATCACACCCAAGTGCACATCCACCTAATTGTGCACACCCTCTCTTCTTCTTCTCCCAGTAAACGATGAACAATTAAGAACAATAAATGATTGAAAGATGAATCGAGTGTCCTTCTCTTCTCATTCTCTCATAAACGATAGTCTCTTTCTCCTTGTTACCGTGAACAACGATATCTCAATTGAAAATCTCGTCAGAAATTTGTTCGACGGTCTCTTTCTTCTTCTCTCAAGTAACCTCCAACTCCTTATCACATTTTATTTTTTTAATTTATTTCGGGTTAAAACCCTTGATACATGGGGTTTTAGAGGAAATAATTCTCAGGAAAAACAAAAATAGGGGAAAAATCCTACAAAAATGGAACTGTTCAGTATTCCAGTG
Source organism: Camellia sinensis (assembly GCF_004153795.1). Taxonomy (NCBI): domain Eukaryota; kingdom Viridiplantae; phylum Streptophyta; class Magnoliopsida; order Ericales; family Theaceae; genus Camellia; species Camellia sinensis. The sequence goes on from NW_021025439.1 coordinate 86,491, forward strand.
CCAAACAAAATATTTATGTTCAGCACTGTATTACTGAACTAAATGTTTTTGTTTAGCACTGTATTACTGAACAGAACCTTAACAGTTAGCAAACTAGTACCGAATTGAAAACGACCCAGAATCACAAATGCAAGATGCAATGCTAACCTCATCAGAATTGTTGTCATCGTCCTTCATTACTCTATAAATATTAACGAATGGTGAAAACAAGCAAAAATGTAGAAACTTGGAGTTTGTAACAGGATTGTTTGTAACATTAACTGATTTAGAATACCGAACACATTTGAAACTATCGAACAAAATGTTAACTAATTAGGTAATTTCAAATGTTTTTCATTGAAGATGAATATGTGGGTTCAGGATGGTGATGAAAAAGAATATGATTAGGGTTTAGATTGATATGGAATATGTATAGATGAGGATGGAGGTAGGTGTATAATATTGTAGAGTGTCATTCTAATTGTTTTTATTTGGTGAGTGGGTGTTCCATTAAAAATTGTCATTTAATATAATTTTAGCTCAAGATATAATTGTAAAAAAAAAAAAAAAATGAGAATAAAAAAAAAAAAAAAAAAAAAAAAAAAAAAAAAAAAAAAAAAAAAAAAAAAAAAACAAAAAAAAAAAACTCCACTAAACCTAACCCACTACACCACTACCATCTCACCTACTCCACTAAACCTAACCCACTACACCACTACCATCTCACCTACTCCACTAAACCTAACCCACTACACCACTACCATCTCACCTACTCCACTAAACCTAACCCACTACACCACTACCATCTCACCTACTCCACTAAACCTAACCCACTACACCACTACCATCTCACCTACTCCACTAAACCTAACCCACTACACCACTACCATCTCACCTACTCCACTAAACCTAACCCACTACACCACTACCATCTCACCTACTCCACTAAACCTAACCCACTACACCACTACCATCTCACCTACTCCACTAAACCTAACCCACTACACCACTACCATCTCACCTACTCCACTAAACCTAACCCACTACACCACTACCATCTCACCTACTCCACTAAACCTAACCCACTACACCACTACCATCTCACCTACTCCACTAAACCTAACCCACTACACCACTACCATCTCACCTACTCCACTAAACCTAACCCACTACACCACTACCATCTCACCTACTCCACTAAACCTAACCCACTACACCACTACCATCTCACCTACTCCACTAAACCTAACCCACTACACCACTACCATCTCACCTACTCCACTAAACCTAACCCACTACACCACTACCATCTCACCTACTCCACTAAACCTAACCCACTACACCACTACCATCTCACCTACTCCACTAAACCTAACCCACTACACCACTACCATCTCACCTACTCCACTAAACCTAACCCACTACACCACTACCATCTCACCTACTCCACTAAACCTAACCCACTACACCACTACCATCTCACCTACTCCACTAAACCTAACCCACTACACCACTACCATCTCACCTACTCCACTAAACCTAACCCACTACACCACTACCATCTCACCTACTCCACTAAACCTAACCCACTACACCACTACCATCTCACCTACTCCACTAAACCTAACCCACTACACCACTACCATCTCACCTACTCCACTAAACCTAACCCACTACACCACTACCATCTCACCTACTCCACTAAACCTAACCCACTACACCACTACCATCTCACCTACTCCACTAAACCTAACCCACTACACCACTACCATCTCACCTACTCCACTAAACCTAACCCACTACACCACTACCATCTCACCTACTCCACTAAACCTAACCCACTACACCACTACCATCTCACCTACTCCACTAAACCTAACCCACTACACCACTACCATCTCACCTACTCCACTAAACCTAACCCACTACACCACTACCATCTCACCTACTCCACTAAACCTAACCCACTACACCACTACCATCTCACCTACTCCACTAAACCTAACCCACTACACCACTACCATCTCACCTACTCCACTAAACCTAACCCACTACACCACTACCATCTCACCTACTCCACTAAACCTAACCCACTACACCACTACCATCTCACCTACTCCACTAAACCTAACCCACTACACCACTACCATCTCACCTACTCCACTAAACCTAACCCACTACACCACTACCATCTCACCTACTCCACTAAACCTAACCCACTACACCACTACCATCTCACCTACTCCACTAAACCTAACCCACTACACCACTACCATCTCACCTACTCCACTAAACCTAACCCACTACACCACTACCATCTCACCTACTCCACTAAACCTAACCCACTACACCACTACCATCTCACCTACTCCACTAAACCTAACCCACTACACCACTACCATCTCACCTACTCCACTAAACCTAACCCACTACACCACTACCATCTCACCTACTCCACTAAACCTAACCCACTACACCACTACCATCTCACCTACTCCACTAAACCTAACCCACTACACCACTACCATCTCACCTACTCCACTAAACCTAACCCACTACACCACTACCATCTCACCTACTCCACTAAACCTAACCCACTACACCACTACCATCTCACCTACTCCACTAAACCTAACCCACTACACCACTACCATCTCACCTACTCCACTAAACCTAACCCACTACACCACTACCATCTCACCTACTCCACTAAACCTAACCCACTACACCACTACCATCTCACCTACTCCACTAAACCTAACCCACTACACCACTACCATCTCACCTACTCCACTAAACCTAACCCACTACACCACTACCATCTCACCTACTCCACTAAACCTAACCCACTACACCACTACCATCTCACCTACTCCACTAAACCTAACCCACTACACCACTACCATCTCACCTACTCCACTAAACCTAACCCACTACACCACTACCATCTCACCTACTCCACTAAACCTAACCCACTACACCACTACCATCTCACCTACTCCACTAAACCTAACCCACTACACCACTACCATCTCACCTACTCCACTAAACCTAACCCACTACACCACTACCATCTCACCTACTCCACTAAACCTAACCCACTACACCACTACCATCTCACCTACTCCACTAAACCTAACCCACTACACCACTACCATCTCACCTACTCCACTAAACCTAACCCACTACACCACTACCATCTCACCTACTCCACTAAACCTAACCCACTACACCACTACCATCTCACCTACTCCACTAAACCTAACCCACTACACCACTACCATCTCACCTACTCCACTAAACCTAACCCACTACACCACTACCATCTCACCTACTCCACTAAACCTAACCCACTACACCACTACCATCTCACCTACTCCACTAAACCTAACCCACTACACCACTACCATCTCACCTACTCCACTAAACCTAACCCACTACACCACTACCATCTCACCTACTCCACTAAACCTAACCCACTACACCACTACCATCTCACCTACTCCACTAAACCTAACCCACTACACCACTACCATCTCACCTACTCCACTAAACCTAACCCACTACACCACTACCATCTCACCTACTCCACTAAACCTAACCCACTACACCACTACCATCTCACCTACTCCACTAAACCTAACCCACTACACCACTACCATCTCACCTACTCCACTAAACCTAACCCACTACACCACTACCATCTCACCTACTCCACTAAACCTAACCCACTACACCACTACCATCTCACCTACTCCACTAAACCTAACCCACTACACCACTACCATCTCACCTACTCCACTAAACCTAACCCACTACACCACTACCATCTCACCTACTCCACTAAACCTAACCCACTACACCACTACCATCTCACCTACTCCACTAAACCTAACCCACTACACCACTACCATCTCACCTACTCCACTAAACCTAACCCACTACACCACTACCATCTCACCTACTCCACTAAACCTAACCCACTACACCACTACCATCTCACCTACTCCACTAAACCTAACCCACTACACCACTACCATCTCACCTACTCCACTAAACCTAACCCACTACACCACTACCATCTCACCTACTCCACTAAACCTAACCCACTACACCACTACCATCTCACCTACTCCACTAAACCTAACCCACTACACCACTACCATCTCACCTACTCCACTAAACCTAACCCACTACACCACTACCATCTCACCTACTCCACTAAACCTAACCCACTACACCACTACCATCTCACCTACTCCACTAAACCTAACCCACTACACCACTACCATCTCACCTACTCCACTAAACCTAACCCACTACACCACTACCATCTCACCTACTCCACTAAACCTAACCCACTACACCACTACCATCTCACCTACTCCACTAAACCTAACCCACTACACCACTACCATCTCACCTACTCCACTAAACCTAACCCACTACACCACTACCATCTCACCTACTCCACTAAACCTAACCCACTACACCACTACCATCTCACCTACTCCACTAAACCTAACCCACTACACCACTACCATCTCACCTACTCCACTAAACCTAACCCACTACACCACTACCATCTCACCTACTCCACTAAACCTAACCCACTACACCACTACCATCTCACCTACTCCACTAAACCTAACCCACTACACCACTACCATCTCACCTACTCCACTAAACCTAACCCACTACACCACTACCATCTCACCTACTCCACTAAACCTAACCCACTACACCACTACCATCTCACCTACTCCACTAAACCTAACCCACTACACCACTACCATCTCACCTACTCCACTAAACCTAACCCACTACACCACTACCATCTCACCTACTCCACTAAACCTAACCCACTACACCACTACCATCTCACCTACTCCACTAAACCTAACCCACTACACCACTACCATCTCACCTACTCCACTAAACCTAACCCACTACACCACTACCATCTCACCTACTCCACTAAACCTAACCCACTACACCACTACCATCTCACCTACTCCACTAAACCTAACCCACTACACCACTACCATCTCACCTACTCCACTAAACCTAACCCACTACACCACTACCATCTCACCTACTCCACTAAACCTAACCCACTACACCACTACCATCTCACCTACTCCACTAAACCTAACCCACTACACCACTACCATCTCACCTACTCCACTAAACCTAACCCACTACACCACTACCACCTCCACTTCACCTACTCCTTACCTACTACACACTCACCCTCTTCTATATATAGGAATCATGAATCATTGTAATAAAAATCAATATATCAATCAATAATAATACATACAATTTATTCTCTCTCTTTCTCTATACATTATTTCTTACAGAGATTTTTTTCACCAAACCAAACTTGAAGGTTTTCTTGCAAATCAGCACCAAAACTGATGAGACAAGTAAACTACCAAGCTGAACCAATTTATATTGGTTCAAATCGATCGGTTCAGTAACCAACAACCCATCAAACATGGGGAAAAGGAAAATTCCTTTATATTCAATCATGCCTCTAATAATCGAATGTAAAAATCAATCAACTGAAAATAAAAGCAATCAACAATCAACACAAAAAGAATTGGGTCATGATGAATAATATTCAATTTGGTAGGAAAAACAAGACGAAGTGGGGGAAGTTAGTGGTCAAACAAGGCTCGCCTCCAAATTTGAGTCCCTCAAATGGCCAATAATAGATTTACAATCCAAAATAACAGAGATCCAAGGCTTGGATATGCATCTCCACTGGTGCTCAAGAGACCACCTCTCAATGCTCTCTCTATGACTGCTATCTCTTCAGCAATATACTCTCTTGCATTCCTGTCTATAGTAATCCTCTGCTCCTCAATTCTCTGAAACTTTCGCTAATTCCTATGGCAATTGAGATCCTGTGTCTCTTTTCAATCCTGAATTGCCAGAATTGAATGCTGAGAATCCTACTTTTAAGGTTTTGAAAGCTTCACAATCGGACAATTGATGTATTGGCAAAAATTTTCATACTCTCTGAATGCTGAGAGAATTTCATCTATTGAAAAAATTCACCGAAGTCCAGACTTAAATGGAACATTATAGCATTACTAGAAAAAAATTTAGTGAAAATAAGAGCTTCTACCCTAAATTCTCTCTACCTAATCTCTGGTGCAAGCAAATTGTTACAACAGATCCTAATTTGCAATGTCTACCAGTGAATTTGGATCAAATTTTGAAGTTGAATTTCCTAAAATCCAAGGTAAGAATGGTGCTCCGAAGGTGGCTATTGTATCGCATGAGCTTTCTCTATGGAGAATTCAAATCAAGAATCCCTAAATTTCTTGAACTACGAGAAAGCCACAAATAGGATGTAAGCGAATGACAATCTAGAGATATGGTAATTGTCAAATAACAAGAATTTGAAACCAGATCTGAATATTAAGAGTACTGCATCAAGAATGGAGAATTAGATGAAACAAATGAATATTGTTGAAATTCTGGAATGAGCAAAAGTTGAAAAGAATATTCACAAACGGGTAGCTAGGGAGATAACCAACAGTGCTACAGAGAGACAGAATGCAAGGATGAATGGCGAAATTCAGCAAGTGCAAAGAGAAATTAAAGATAAAGACATACCTATTTCAAAAGGAGGAAGATCCAAGACAAAACTATAAAAATCCATCGAAATTTGGCAAATTTAAAGGCTGAAGTACAACAGATGCTTCCCAGGTCTGGAAACCTAAAGGCCATTCCTATGTAGCACATATACATCATGGACACACTGACATGTCGATTTTCATAAAAGAAAGTAGGACATAACATGCTTGGGACACGCTAAAATTTTATGTTTTTACAAATTTGTTATATATCGTATATATAAATAATTTATTCAAAGATAATAAAAAATATGTAACACAACACATTTTATACATTAAAAGATTTTTCATAACTTAAACATCAACATATCATTCACATACCAATTACATTCAAAAGAATGCAGAACAATTATCGAACATTGTATTACACACTATGTTACATGGACTCTTCTACTTCCCTTAATATACTCGTGTCCGCCAAATATGGTGTGTGATTTGTGTCAAACACCCATATCCAATTTAGATACTCAAATCCTCTAAGTTTATCTAATATACGAAGAAAAGACACTCACATTAGCTAGTAAAGAAACATTTCTAGTTTCTCACACATCAAATTATTTATGTAGTCCTTATGTTCCTTAGATCCCATTCAATTTAATGTAATTTCCAAATAATTTACTACATGTTATCTAAGAATAGTAAACAATATGCAATATATATGTGTGTGTTTGAGGTGTGTCCCCAAACCCACATACATTTTGGGTGCATATCTTGATATCCTAAAATTTAAATTTATGAAGATCTAATGCTGGGCATACACCGGCACCCACACCAGCACCTAGAACTCATAACCAAGTCCATGTAACATAATTCACACAAGATGTATTCTTCTAATAAGCGTTTTAAAACATATTTCGAATGCATAAGTTGTATTATAAAGACACAAGACATTGTTATAATGAAGACATCCACCATATAGGACATGTTCAGAAGGGTCAAGATATGTCCACAATGTGTTGGTAAAGCATACAATATTATGCAATTGATTTTTTAATTAAAACATGTTGAAGACATGTCGGACACCCTTTTAGGAGTGTCCAAAGGGTGTCAAGTCCGCCACAAGTGTCGGACACAAGACCCTGCCTCCACAGTAGCGTTCGTGCTTCCTAGGGCCCTTCTAAATCTTGGGATATAGAGTAGTTGAAGATGAACTCAATAAGCTTGGAAATCCAACAGTAATAGAAGAAAATACACTAGTTCTCAAGAAAAAAAATCCCAGAGCGACACATATAGTAATAATTTTGGTGATGAAAAGAACAAGATAAGACTTTGAGAGCTCTAATTTCATCACATATGAATATTTATAAGAATGTTTTAATGATGGAGAAATCCATCACTTGCACGTCTCAAATGGGGTAAAATTGTTATTGGGTATAAATGCTTAATCTGCATCATTAAGCATTGTTAAAATATGCCACTAAAGCAAACAAAAGAGGATATCAATATGGACAATACTTCATTAAGACAATAAAGGTAAATTGAGAAAGCATAGAAAAGCTTTCCGGCCAGCAAACAAAGAACTACGAACATGAAATCATTTTAAAGTAATATCTCTCAAAATTATCATACCCAACTAGTTTATTTACCTTGATTAATTACTAATTTCCAGCCTACAAAGCACTACTTCAATCTCGTCGATCCCATCCCACACCAAAGCTTGAAATGTTAGGATAGGACCATCAACAGCATCAGCATCCTTGACATCAAAGGTGATATAATATTGAAAGCCCTCACATGGTTCCAGGTTTGCCTTTACAAGTTTCACAAACTCTAGCTTTGTTTTCTACACACAGAATATGAACAAAAGAGGCTGATTAAGAACATTGTGTGTGTGTGTGTGTGTGTGTGTGTGATTTATAATTCAAAAAGGAGATTAAAGAAACCAGAAAAAAACTAAATAAAGTTAAATTAAAAAGGAAACACCTCTTTCTCATTGTATTCCTTGAGCGCTAATTCAGAAAGAGATTTGAGGTGGTTAGCATGATAATTGAGGTTTATAATAGGCATAATTTTACCACATGCGAAGGACTTTGGAAAGTCCATGACATCAAAGCCCTGTAAGTGTAAGCTCACAATTAGGATAATATAAACAAATGTGTAGATATATGATTACAAAGAAAATTAAGATAATGAATCATGAATAAAGTAATTAAAAAGAAGCATACGTACTACCTTACTTTCCTTTATCTGCCTAGAATACTCCTTATATTCCTTGTCAGTCATCTCATGCACTCCAAACTCATCCACATCTTCATAATTTATCTCATCATCTGAATCATAGTTATAGACTTTGATAATCGATCTTGGATCTGTTTTTTCTGATAAAGATGGTGGTGGTGGTGGGAAATCCTCGCAGATTTGCTTCTTTGCCGGTGAAGAAGATGCATTTTCAGATTTGGACTTGTCCCAAACAAGGCTTGTACAGGAAGCCATATTCTCTCGTATAGATAATGAAACAAGGACGAAAACCCTAGACAACAAAAATTAGTGAATTGCTGTACTTGTTTTTACTTTCTGACAATCAAAACAGAAGATTGAAGATCCAAACAAACATTCAAACAAACAAAATGAAAAACAAAACTGGCATTGATTGAACCCTAGGATTGCAGATTGAAAAAACAGAGGGTATGTTTGGTTTGGATTTCTTGGGAAAAAAATTTTAAGAAATTTGTTTGGCTTGTAAATTTTTTAAAATAATTTTCAAAATCACTTTCGCTCTCTTCCTTATCCATCAATCACTTTTTTCATTCCTCTCTCTTTCTTAATCCCTTTTTCTCTCTCTTTCTTAGCCTCTGTTTGGCAAATTGGTTTTTGGGCTTTTTTAGCTATTTTAGCCACAAAAGACAAAATAGGCTATTTTAACCATAACAAACAAAACATCACATCCAACCCATAATCATTACATTCTTCTCTCACAAAAAAATTCAAAAAAGCCAAAAAGTCAAAAAGCCCTTCCCAAACCAAGCTTTTAAGCCCAGGCTAAAATAGCCAAAAAAGCCAAAAAGCCAAAAAGTCAACCCACTTCCCAAACGGAGGCTTAATCACTTTTTCTCTTTCAATTGTAACAACAATAATGTTTGGGAGCTCGAAACATGGTCTCCCGAGTCCCCCCTAATGCCCAAAACGACGTCGTTTTGGGCATTAGGTTTTTTTTTTTTTTTTTCATTTTTTCCCTCCATTTTCAGTCTGAAACTGAAACGCAGAGGAAGAGGAAGAGGGAGAGGGAGAGGGAGAGAGAGAGAAGAGAAGGGAAGAGGAGGAGTCGCAGCCCGGCCGCAGCTCCTCGCAGTCCAGCCGCAGCTCCTCGCAGCAGAAGCAGCTCGTCGCAGCAGCAGCAGCTCGCCTTGATTTTCTAAAAAAAAAAAAAAAAAAAAAATCAAACGACGAAACGACGTCGTTTCGTAATTAGGGGGGAATCGGGAGGGCTCAATTCGAGCTCTCTAGCACTACTCTGCTAACAAAATATCAAATCATTACACTCTGAAAAACTAGTTTCAAAATAGGAAAATGATTGAGAGCCCTAAAAAAGTTGCCCCTAATACCCCTAATTTCTAATTTTAGAAACTATTTTTTTTTTCTTTCTTTTTTCTTTTTTTTTTTTCTTTCTTTTTACCCGAAATGGAATTTCGAGCCATTCGGGGCTCTCCATTTCGGGCCCTCAATCACCGCCCTTCAAAATAAACGACCAAACAAATTAAAAAAAAAATTTCTGAACTCTTCCTCCAAAATAATTTTTAAAAACTACTCTAAAAAAAATAAAAATAAATCCCAAACATACCCAGAATAGGGTGAGAGGGCAAACAATCATGGGGAAATAAACGATAGTAATAACTACTCTAAAAAAAAATAAAAATAAATCCCAAACATTCCCAGAATAGGGTGAGAGGGCAAACAATCATGGGGAAATAAACGATAGAAAATCAAAATTCATTCACAATACAATTCGAATTGAGGAAACCCCTATCAAATTTATATTTTCTCTGCTGAGATTTTTGAATATGAAATCTGATGCGAATAGAGTGAGTTCAAGAGAGAGATTTAAGAGCAAAAAAACAGATAAAAACTAAACTTGGCACAGCACTGGCAGCGATGAATGGCAACGGAACAGGTTAGACAAGAAGGCTATTGCGTAGAAATTATAATAATGCGATAATTATTTATATTTATCGGTGATTCCATTTATTTAGGCCACAAAACTACGCTAATTTCTTAGGGTTATTTAGGGTGTCCTAAATAAGTGTACTTTTTATTTTTTTAGACTAAAAAATTAAGGTTAAAAATATGGATGTTTAGGTTAATTTTTTAACTTTTTATGAAAAAATGTGTAATAAAAATTGTAAAAATTAATTTATAGGGAAAAATTCGAATTGAGAGTTGTGCAGCCGTAATTATTGACTTTTGATGAATAGCTTTAACTTTTTAACCTTTTGAATAACTTTTTAACTTTTTAACTTTTTTACAAGTTTCTAAACTTGACCTAAGATGTATGCACTTATAGTCATACATAGTTTAAAAAAAAAAAATTATATAATTTCATATTTTGTAAGTTATAATTAAAAAAATCATAATTAAACATTACCTAACATATAATTAAATATCTGAAAATAGTGTTATAATTATAATAAATAAATTTAAAAAAAAAAAGAATTGAACAAAACTTTTTTTAAAAATGACGTAGTTAAATGTACATATTATATGTCACGTGTATATTACAGAATTCTCTGGTAGATGAATTTTTCTCATTGTTGCATCCAAAGTCGTACTTTTCTCTTGTTACACACAAAGTTGTTAATTTTGTACTGGATAAAATATTATTTTTTAAATTCCTATGCTATCTATCGGCACCGATGTGTTTTTGGATATCATTTCAAATTTATTCTAAAAATATTATGTATGTATCAAAAATTGTGGAGTGGTATATGTAATTAAATAAATATTCATGAGAATTACACTTTAATCATTTCTAAGTTAAATCTCTTCAAACCCATCTCCTAAGATCATTGCTTCAAATCAATTTTTCAATTTAAAAAAATAATAAATATTCACGTGTCTCACATAATTTCTGAATTAAACAAACAAATAAATAAAAATCTCTTCAAACCCATCTCCTAAGATCATTGCCTAAAATTCGTCTTTTCCTAATATCAAATACGGAATTATTTTTGACCTTCCAATTTAAAGAAATGAATTAAATATTTATTCGTCCATCTTCTAAAATATTTACCCAAAATCCTTCCTTCCCTAAAATTAATAAATAAAAAGGTCAATTCAAATCTATTCATATAATTTTTAAATCAACCAAATAAATAAATAAAATTTTACAAAATTAAACAAACAAATAAATAAAATCTCTTCAAACCCATCTTCTAAGATCATTGCCCAAAATTCGTCATTTCGTAAAATCAAATATAGAAACACAATTTGTTGACCTTCCAATTTAAAGAAATGAATTAAATATTTATTCGTCCATCTTCTAAAATATTTACCCAAAATCCTTCCTTCCCTAAAATTAATAAATAAAAAGGTCAATTCAAATCTATTCATATAATTTTTAAATCAACCAAATAAATAAATAAAATTTTACAAAATTAAACAAACAAATAAATAAAATCTCTTCAAACCCATCTTCTAAGATCATTGCCCAAAATTCGTCATTTCGTAAAATCAAATATAGAAACACAATTTGTTGACCTTCCAATTTAAAGAAATGAATTAAATATTTATTCGTCCATCTTCTAAAATATTTACCCAAAATCCTTCCTTCCCTAAAATTAATAAATAAAAAGGTCAATTCAAATCTATTCATATAATTTTTAAATCAACCAAATAAATAAATAAAATTTTACAAAATTAAACAAACAAATAAATAAAATCTCTTCAAACCCATCTTCTAAGATCATTGCCCAAAATTCGTCATTTCGTAAAATCAAATATAGAAACACAATTTGTTGACCTTCCAATTTAAAGAAATGAATTAAATATTTATTCGTCCATCTTCTAAAATATTTACCCAAAATCCTTCCTTCCCTAAAATTAATAAATAAAAAGGTCAATTCAAATCTATTCATATAATTTTTAAATCAACCAAATAAATAAATAAAATTTTACAAAATTAAACAAACAAATAAATAAAATCTCTTCAAACCCATCTTCTAAGATCATTGCCCAAAATTCGTCATTTCGTAAAATCAAATATAGAAACACAATTTGTTGACCTTCCAATTTAAAGAAATGAATTAAATAATTATTTGTCCATCCTCTAAAATCCTTCACTCCCTAAAATAAATCAAAGAAAGATCAATTCAAATCTACTCATATTATTTTTCGTATTAAAAAATTAGTAGTGTGTCAACATAGTTATGTCACTGTCATTTTAAATCTATGATACAAATTATAAAGACTCAAACATCTAAAAGTATGTCGCATCATCCATTAGTACATTAATTGGCATACCAATTGGTGCATATAGCATTATTCTAAAAAAATAAATAAATAAAATTTCTTTTAACATCTTTATCTAAAAAAAAATGTAAAAAAAAAAATGATCATTACCTAAAATCAAATTTTCAATTTAAAAAAATAATTATTATTTATGTGTCTTACATAATTTTTGAATTAAAAAATAGATAAATAAAATCTTTTTAAACTAATTTTTGAGCGCTCTAATCTCTCAAGCTAATTTTTCTAATTTTTTTGATTTAAAAAATTGAAAAAGAAAAAAAAATTGGTTAGCCTATCAAGAAATAAATTTTAAAATTCAAAATTATGAGAATTATCCCATAATTTTTGAGTTTTAAAAAGAGAGAATCACTCAAATATAGAATAGGAAAACATAAAATTATGCCTTTCAATTTTTTTTTTTATTTTTTGAAGTAAATATTTTTTAATTTTGAAATTATATAAGACTAAAGTTATATTTGGAATTTCCTTTAAAGTTTTTAACTTTCAAATTAGATGGCTAAATTTTATTTTTGACATTTTATTTTAAGATTTTTAATTTTCAAAATTATAGATATCATTAGATGGACTAATATTTCTATGCCATGTGTATTTACTAAAATTTAAAAATTTTAAAAATTAAAATTTTAGATTAATGTTTTAGAGCTAAAACACTTTAGATGAAAAATCCTTATAGTTTTCTATCCCACAATAATGCAATGTTGTAAGAATCAAATCAAATCAGTAATAGCATGAGAATATATACATACCAAAACAAAGTCAACAATAAAAAAAAGATTAATTTAAATTAAATGTCTAATCCAAACAAATTAAATAGAATAAAAATTGTACATAGGTTTACTGCTTGCATGAAGCCTTGTAACCTCGACTTTACGTTCTTCGGTGCATAGGTTTCAAGAATTAAAAATAATAATAATAATAATAATAATAATAATAATTAAGAATAGATAAAGAAATAATCAAAATGTATGTAACATAAGAAGAGGGAAAGCGGGAGATAATACCTACGACTTGGTGAATGAGTATCTGAAAAGATAATTGGATTAACCGACAAGAACACAAATCAATCACCTTTATGCATAAACTCCCAAGCTATTTATTCGTAATGGGTGCTTCTCACTATAGTCCTCAACTTTGTTGTGTGCTCACAATGACTCAAGAGCCTATGGAAACTTGGAAAGGGGAATTGAAGAAGAGGGAAAAAAAGGTAAAAGAAACATGAATCAAAAAGGGAAGGAAAGAAGGGTGATTTGAGAGAGTTTAAAGGTATTGTGCCTTTGTTTGGATTTTCTTTAAAATTCAAAAAGTCAAAACAAATAAAGATAGAGAGAGAGAAGTATGCCACATAAGAAATAGAGTGAATTTATAATTACAAAAATTCAAAAAAATTAGTTTAAGATTTTAGAGGTATTAGAATCATTCATATTAGAAGCCCCCCTTGCTTATATAATGTATAAATAAATAGATAACCTTGTATGTATATGTTAATGCAATAAACATTGTATCTGTACGATTTATTATACTTATAAACAATAAAAAAAAATGTATGTTATATTGACTTTCTTTAAAAATTATATATATATATATAATAAATTGTATAAGTTTGGAATAATTATACTGTGTTTCTTAAGATATTTTAGCCATAATTATAAATAAATTAAAAAAATCCAGGTTTGAGTCAGGTAACAAAATAAACCTTGAGTCTTTAATTTTATCAATTTAAATAT